>CAUYON010188082.1:0-17465 GCA_963573935.1 Arctocebus calabarensis
TTGAACCCGCCAGCTCAGGTGTACGTGGCTGGCGCCTTAGCCTGTTGAGCTACAGGCGCCAAGTCACTTTTTCCAAATCTTGAGAACCGATTTTGCTAATAATGGTTACATTAGTATTTCACATTTTAAAAAAAATTTTTAGTGTTTCAGAAAGGAGTAAATTAGGCAGACATGTATGTAGAACTTTGCATTTTAATTAAAAAGATCCGAAATGAAATGAACTTCTGACAGTAACAGATGACTACTTCTCAAAGCTCCATTACTATTTGATATATGTTCAGTATTTTCTTGTAGATGGTAAGTCCTATGACTTGTTTCAAGAAAAGTGACAAGACTGAAACAATTAAAAAAGACAAAGCTGCTCTTTTTAATCATATGCTCATAAATAAAACCCATTGTGAATTGTTTCCTGAGAAGCAATTGATAAGTATAAGTAAATCACTCTAAGAACCAAAGCTGTCTTGATTTTTTTTTGAATGTTCAAACCTCTATCCTAGTCCGATGATGAATTTTCTTTGACAAATATTTACAAAGGATGAAATATAGACTTTCTGTACTTCCTGAGGCCAAATCATACTGTTTAAACTAAAATTTAATATACTTTCTCACTTCAAATACACCAAAATAAGAACATAACTTAAAAGCAATTCTCTCTTCTAGCAGACTGTCCATTAATCATTCTTTACATAATATTGGCATTGTGAATTTCAGGTAGAAAGAAAAGCTGTAATTTCTAGATTGATCAGAAAATCTGAGAGCATTTATGGGTTTGAAGAAAACAACAATGGCTGGTAAAATAGAATTTTCTGTAACCCTGATTAGAAAGTCAAGAAAAAAGAGTCTGTCAACATCCTTCCATTTTTTTCAGTGAAAATTCTTTATGTGGTAAACAGTAGATGAAAGGGTTAATTTACTTGTGATTTGAGAAAAGACTCAGACTTCCCTTATTTTTGTTTAAATGTGGTATGTGGGAGGAAGGTAGAAAGAGGCCCCAGAATGAATTCACTAATTGGGGTTTTCACCTGCTGTGAGTCTAATCGAATACAAAGCCTTATTTGTAGCTGAAGAGGAAGGGAGATTATACAGAGTGTAAGAATTTCTGCCTAGTTTTGAAATTCCTGCTATTTGGCACAATCGTTTGCAAAAGGCAGACAAATAGTTACAGCTTTGAGCTATTCTTAAGGTGGACCAGGAACGCCTCAGTCAGACATATCTGAACCACCTTAACCAGTGATCCATTTTTAGCAGGAGGTTGTGAGGGTCATACACACGGGGTAGCGCTATTGCTGGCAGGCTAATAGGTGCGCTGAATTCTTTCCCATGAAGCAACTACCAGCCTGTGAGGTTAATGAAGTGTAGCTTTATTTCAGTGAAGATTCTAAACTTCACATCTTTTTTAGATGTTGGGTTTGATATAGGTGGCTCTGGAAAGCTTTGAGAAATCTTATTAAAAGAAAACTGCATGAGAGTGAAGCAGAGCTCGACTTTCTCTGGAACCTGTCTGGTGAAATCTCTGGTTTAGTTGGCAGCTGGCTCAGAGAACTTTCCTCAGCCTGGCTTACCCTGCCTCCCTGCAGAGGAAGGGCCTGGAAAAATAGGCTTTTGTGTGGGTGTGAAGTGCTCTCTGTCTGCATGTAGAGGCCTCTTCATTTGCTGGTTAATGTGAACTGTCTGGATATTCTTATATCCTGAAGATGTTGGCTTCAGATTAATCTAGAGAGATTGTTATACATATTACATATTTTAATTAATATGCCATGGTATTTGCCCTAACCAGCAATGATTCACCATCATTGTCAGCATTCATTAGATGTTTGATTCACTCACAGTTCATGGCTAAAACGTGTACTATATAAAGGTACACATGGAATTCGTATGCCTTTACTGAATACACAAATGTTGACATTTTACTATAAAATATGTATTATGCTTAATTGAAGTAATACATACACTCCAAATAGATTTTTTTTTTTTTTGAGACCAAGTTTCACTTTGTCGCCTTGGGTAGAGTGCCGTGGTGCCGTGGCATGGTGTCGTAGCTCACAGCAACCTCAAACTCCTGAGCTCAAGTGATTCTCTTGCCTCAGCCTCCCAAGTAGCTGGAACTACAGGTGCCAGCCACAGCGCCCAGCTATTTTTAGAAATAGGGTCTCGCTCTTGCTTAGGCTAGTCTTGAACTCATGAGCTCAAGCAGTCCACCCACCTCAGCCTCCCAGAGTGCTAGGATTACAGACATGAGCCAGAAATGGATTTTTATAAAATGATGCAGGTTATATTTCAAATTGGTTAGGGAACAAAAGGTAATTCAGGTAGAGACTCTTAAAGCTAGAGGGAAGCTGGCCCCTGGTCCCTCAGAGCCCATGTCCTGGCAATGCCTAGTGCAAACCATTCCTTGTCTTTCTCATTTCCTATTTTGCTCCTCATTTTTACACTGTTAACATCAGGCTAATGTTGAAACCACAGCAGCCTAGGAATTAAAAAAAAAAAAAAAAAAGATGTGTTTGTGGAAGGTAGGAACAGCCTGGCCTCTGCCCTTGGCCCTTCACACCCTCTAATCGATGGGCTCATTCAAACCCAAGACCCTTGCAACACAGACATTTAAGATCTGCAGTTCTAATCCAGAAGCCTTCCCTCTGAGCTCCAGACACAGATCTTCAACTGCCTCCTGAATGCCTTTATTTTACATCACACTGTCACTTCCAACTCATCTTGTTAAAGACTGAATTCATCATCCCTCCCCCATCCTCTTCTTCCCTCTCCTCAAGAAATTCCTAGCCCGGGCGGCACCTGTGGCTCAATGGGACAGGGCGCTGGCCCCTTGTGCTGGAGGTGAGGGGTTCAGCCCCGGCCAAAAAAAACTGCAAAAAAGAAAAAAAAAAAAGAAATTCCTAGCTTAGCGAATGCTACTTATCCCATCTTGGTTGTTGCTAAAGGTCAATGGCCCTCAAACTTGGTTGTATGTTAGAATCATCTGGACAGCCTTAAAAATCCCAATGCCCAAGAGCAATTAAAACCAAATCTCAGGGTGATAGCACCTACGCATCCAAATTTTTTAACATTTCCCAGGTGATTCCTGTAGGCAGCTAAACTTGAGAAACATTTCCTTAGATCTTTACTGTCTTCTATTCATATATGCTGTCAGTCAAGGCTCCTGTAAATTATACCTCATTCTATCATTTGTCCACCCCCTGTACCACTGTCATAGTTCAGATCCTCATCATATTGCAGCCACCTTGTATACGTACCTGGTCTCTGGATTCCAGACTCTCTTCTGATCAAGCCCCTACACTATTTGAGAGATTTTTCTAAATGACAAGTATGACAGAGCCATACTCATGCTTCAATTCCTTCTTTATAAAGCTCCCCCCAATACGTTTCAGGATGTAGGTCAAACACAGGATTAGTACACTAGGCCCTTCTCAATTTGTCCATCTCTCTAACCTCTGTCTTGGCATTCTCTCCAAAATATTGTAGGGGCAAGGGGAACTTTCCCATTTTGCTCTAAAAGTTTGCTGAAAGATCAACTCACAATTAAAGTAGACTAATAAGAAAAATGTTTATTTCCAAATACTAAGGGAGTGGGGAGAATCACAAGAGTGATTACCCAATGTCTCAAAGATGGTCAGAAACCTTTATAAATGCCTTTCAGAAGTGGGGGGGGAGGGGAGAATGTGGAGAATGGGTGCAGCAAGTGGTTGTTAGGGAGGATGAATAGATGAGGGGAAACAGATTGATTTGTAAAGTTACCTGAGAGACAGGTATTGGGTTTTTTGCAGTTTTTGCCAGGGCTGGGTCTGAACCTGCCACCTCCAGCATATGGAGGGCATATGGGGAGCATATGGGGCTGGCGTCCTACTCCTTTGAGCCACTGGTACCGCCCAACAGGTATTTGTTTAGGCCCTAAATGCTGGCATACCTTGCTCAAATAATTTAAGATTATTTTAGGGGACAGGAGGAAAGGAAGTCAGTAGGGGTGGCACCTGTGGCTCAAGGGGTAGGGTGCCGGCCCCATATACTGGAGGTGGTGGGTTCAAGCCCCGCCATGGCCAAAAAGCTGCAAAAAGAAAAGAAATAGAAAGGAAGTCAGTTGCCCCCTTTTGATCTTTCCTTCTAGTTAGTTCTGTTGTATGTAGCCAAAGGAAAAGCCCCTTCCAAATGCTTTCTGATTTTGGATGCCCTTTAATTCAGTGTATTCTTCATACCAAATAGTTATATTTTGGGGTGACATTTCCTTAGCTCCTTCAAGATCAAGCAGAGTGGCTCTGTGCCTGTATTTCAAGTGGCTAGGGTGCCAGCCACATACACTGAGGCTGGCGGGTTCAAATACAGCCCTGGCCCGCCAAACAAGGAGAATTCCAACAAAAAATAGCAGGGCCTTGTGGCAGGTGCCTGTAGTCCCAGCTAGTTGGGAGACTGAGGCAAAAGAATTGCTTAAGCCTAAGAGTTTTAGGTTGCTGTGAGCTGTGACACCATAGCACTCTTGACAGCTTGAGACTGTCTCAAAAAAAAAACGATCCAGCAGAGCATTGAAGCTCTTGGGAGAAACAAGCTGTTGGAAGCCTCTTTACCTTCACGCTTGCTGCCGTCACCATTAATAATTACTAGTTTGCCTTTACCTTCCACAGGCCAGAAGCTCTTTGTGGGCCTACTGAGGAGGCGGCTTATACTAATATTTATTTGCCAATGAATGAGTCTAGTCTGCTTTTCAGCTCTGACAGAGGGAGCTGACTTTGTCTTCTATCAATAATCCCCTCCAGCATCCAGTCTATGTGCCCCAGAGGGCGGTCTTGGTTGGGTAGGTCCCTGTTTGGTGAGGGTTCTAGGAGAAAGATGATATATTTGAAAGGAATACTTGCAGAGAATATGATGAAAAGGCTATTTACAAAGATCTGGGAAGGCTAGGAGAGAGAGAAAAAAAGGCAAATGGTTGCCCAAAAGGGTAGGGGAAGGAACTGTTTGGGGAACCTGCAGAAGACTGTTGTTGTAGGAAAGGACTGCCCGCTAAGACTGGTGGCTGCAGTTGGAGGAACTCAGCTGCTACCAGGCCAAAGGCCAGCAGGAAAGAGCCTGGGGAGTAAATACACGGGCATCACTCTCCTCCTGCCACCCCATTTCATTCTATAGGCCTTTCATCATTGTCTCCCATTGGCTGAAAGCAAAAGGAAGCCAAAGGGCAAGAGAGCCTGACTGATGTCCTTCGGAGGTCCAGCCTCCTGGGGCACAGAGCAGAGGAAGAAAGAGAATAGAGATGGAGGGGAGAATGTGGGAGTAGCCAGCACAGCCCCTTAGGTCACAGAGATTCTTATTTTTTTTAAGGTAACCTCAAAGTTTAAGTGGTTCAAAGACTAGAGTTTTGGCTATGGGGAAACATACTGGACCACCTTCTTTGACCTCATCTCATCTCAATTCTTCTTTACCCTTATCTCTAGGAAATTTACTCTCCTTTGTTCTTGGCCATCAGTGAGATTGCCAATGAACACACTAGAGAAAACACAGGCCTATCTCACAATAAAATAAGCCCTGTCTCAGTGCCAAGCCTTGTACCTCCACAGTTCAGGCAGTGGCACTAGGGACAAGTAGCTCCTGGTAGGTTTTGGATTCAGGATTTCAACTTGCTGGTTCTGATGGCAGAGCTGCAGGCTCTTTTTATGTCTATGGTTCACATCAAAACAGTAATAATAAGAAGAAACAGCTACTGTAAATATGCAATTAATATAATAGCGTACATGACATCACTACCTAATTTACATACAAAGTGAAGGTATATCAATTATGCTCTTTTCTACATGCCTTTCCCTAATAAGCAAAATTCATAATCTGACTGGAATTGACAACAAAACCATCGGTGTGATGCCCATGCCATTTCTCAATAATACTTTCAGTATTTAATTTCTAAAATGACATCAAGATTTGAGAACAAGTCTTCAAGTGCCTATAACTCCAGTCTAAAAAAGGACTTAAAGATGTATTTTTGAGGATTGCCATCTGTCAATTTTTTTAAAAATCTGAATAGTGATTTATTATTTTCCATTTTTTTTTTCGATGAATCATTCTTAGTAGTTTTCTAATTGGAAATGGAGAAAATAGACTTGAGCATTTATATTTTAAAGAAACATATCAGAACTTGAGCATATAATTTTAAAATGTTAAACAAAAAACAGGAGAGGGAAAGAATGACAGCACCTCTTACCGCACAAGTGTTGCAAATCCTCATTTGATAGATTTCTAATATTTACAAATGTCCTTGCTGTGAGGTTTGTCTTTTCATTGAAATAAACATAAACAATAATTTAAGTGATTTGCCACACTGACACAGAGATTACTGTCACTGATTAACTGCAAAGGGCACTACTTCCTCATCACTGAACACTAATCCCTCTCTCTCAGTCAAAGATAAGGGCAGAGCTAAAATGTCTTAGATCTAGGGACAACCTCACATAAAGCGAATCCTAGTATGCCCCCCTCAGACCATTATAGCAGCTGTCACCATAACTCACTAGGTCAAAATGGCTAAAGGACTATACTAAGTCTCAATTTATGAGCTAAAATGCCAGAAAAGATGCCATATTTACTTAAAAATAGCAATACCTATCATACGCACACGCACATATCTTTAGTGATAACTTTACCTTTTTATTTGGTTTGTCAAAGGTCATGAAGAACCCTGGCCCCCCCCCTTTTGTTTTTCTCCATGTGCTTTATTTTTGCCTCTTTTGCTCTGCTATAGCATATGGTAAAGGGATACAGGTGTCTACAAGTCCTTTCAGCTGAAACATTCTAGGGGGAAAATGTTGAGTAAAAAAGGAATATTTAAAAAGAAAAAGGGGAACCGTGTTGAAACTGTAGACTGAAGTGGAATGAATGAACCAGAACAGAGTGAAAAGCAAATGGTTGAAAGAAAATAAAAACAAAAGCAGGCTAACAAAATAAACGGACAGACAAGGACAATGAAAACACTAACGGGGTTTATCATAAGATACTCTTTGGACGCTAATCTAAGACATTATGTAAAGGTTGTGGCAAATGCTTGTGCTAATGAAGGCTTTCTTCTTTTTGGACTATTTCCAAGCTTGAAATAATTGTGTGTAGTTAACCTGTATCATCATTACTGAAAACTCTACAATTAGAATTATTTGAACTCCCAAGACTCTGTAACTTTTCCAATAAAATATGCCACTGGAAATGAACGTCTTCGAGTGTTTCCCAAAAGAATACTAAAAGACCAAGCCGTGCGGCACTACTGGTGGTGGTTGTGTTTGAGAGTCTCTACCAGTGGTTCTGAAACTTTAGTGTACTCAGGAGTTTCTGATTCAGTAGCTCGGAGAATTTTCATTTCTAAGAAGTTTACAGGTGATTGTGATACTGCTGACTACGTTTTGAGAACCACTGCTACCTCACAAATAAGAATCCCACTTAGCTCTGGGTGAGCCTAACGAGAATTTTATTTCGTTACCATTCTGTCACTTTAATCTTCAACTGAGGGGGAGGCGGCAGTGAGAATTGTGTGTGTGATCTTTTTTTCTTTCATTTTTTTAAAAAAGAAAACTCCAAGCCTGCACACTTAATTATCTGCGATGAGGTCATTTGCACATAGGTCATTTATTTAGGCAACAAGTAGTCTTGCTGGAGGTTTTAAGGGAGTGCTAGCACAACGGGTGTGCAGCTTCCAGGTTCCTGGTTCTGCCTTAAATCCCCTTCCTCTTTCTTTCTTTGTTTCTTTTCCTTTTTCCTTTTTGTTTCGAAAGCCCCCACCGCTCGGTCTGCGGGAGTCCGGGTCCCCAGGTCGCTAGGTGGGGGCGGAGCCCGGTAGGCCCCGCCCCGTCTGCCCGCAGCGCCCCCTCCCCGACCCGCCCGCTCGCTAGCTCGCCCGCCCGCGCCGGCTCCTCCGCAGTGCTTTCAGCTGCGAGCCTGGGCGGCGGCGGCGGCGCTCGACTTTCGGGGAGCCCGGCGGCTCTGGGAAGCTCACTCCTCCGCTCGCGCCCGCCCCCGACCGCGGAGCCCGTGCAGCCATGAGGGAACAGCTCAAAGGGTAAGTGGATCTCGGTCCCGGCCCCCTCCCGTCTCCGCAGTCCGTGCACTTGTGGCGCGAGCAGGGGCAAGCAGGAGCGGCCAAAACTTGGACAGGCGCGGCGGCTGAACCCCGGGCGCTGGGCGGTGGGCGCCTAGGAACCTCTCCCCCGTGTCCCCGCAGGTCCCCGCGGCGCCGCTGCAGGTGCGCCCCTAGGGCTTCTCTCACCCGGCGCAGGGCTTGCGGGGAGCCTCTTCCCCCAGCTTTGGGACGGGCTCGGAGAGAGAAAGCTGGTTTCTCGCCGTGCACAGGAGGGACAGAGCGTTTCTCACGCGGCGATTCGGGCCAGGGGAGCTTTTTGCTCCTTTCCAGGCTGCCGGTGTGGACGTGAGTGAGGCAGGCTGCTCCTAAATCGTCACTCGACCTCGCCGAAGGAAGGGGCGCGCGGCTGTACCTTCCATGGCATTGCAAGTGCCAAAAGGTCAACTTTCTGCCTGATTTCTTCCGAGGATTCCGACTGACATTCCCCTCGCTGCATTTTCTACCGTGTTTCTCCCATGCCCCCGAGACCTGCAACAATCAGGAAAAAAGAAACAGCCAAAGCCTAGAAGTCAAGGATTTGTTGACAGAGAGCGGACCGAGGGTTGGGGGGCGGGTGTTGTTTGCCCGGTCGGTTGGGCTTTTTGTTTCTGTTTTGCCCTCTGAGGTTGAGTGTGCAATCATTTCTGGGGGTGTCCTTCCCTAGCGTGTCTCCAGGTGTTTGTGCTGGTCTTTAAGCAAAGTTTGTCATTCTCAGTCGGAGCACGGCACTGAATAAGGCAGGACACTTTGCTTATCTCAGTTAAATTTGAAGTTTGAAGCTTAAATCGAAGGGAGTTGGTTGCTCAAGGGAGGCATACTATTAATTGTAAATTGCTTTAACATCTTGAAAAAATACGTCCGATTTAAGTGGTGTCTTTAAGTGAAACTTTAAGTGAAATCTGTATTCTTCTTGGTTAGTAAACTCTTCTTGCTCCCTCTGTTTCTTTATCCCTGTCACCTTTCCTTGTCACCTTTCCTTGTCATTCTCCACTACCCTTTCTTTCTATTTTTCTTGCCTCGATTTTTAAATTTCCTTTTTCCCAAACCCCTCTTTGGAGGACACACAGTTGCTCTTGGAGACGTGAGAGAAGCAAATGAAACAACGCGATTATATGAAAGGTCTCCGACCCTTGAACACCATGGAATTGCTTTCAGTCATCCTTGTTTGATCTTGGATTGGACACGACCCTGAAGTGAAATTGCTTTGGCTAAAGTTGAGGGTGGGCGGTAGTTAAACCTGAAAAAGCAAATAGAACAGAGAACAAGTAACAGCTGGAACAGACACCGAGGAGGCAGTCGTCTTTGCCCAGACTCGAGTCAAACAGAATAAATGTTAAATATCCCAGGGAACAAGAAATGGGAACTAGAAGAGGATGTCTGATGCTTACTTAGATTGATACCTCCCCCTATAAGCCCCTGCCCCACAGTAGCAGAAACTTTTAAATATATTTTCCCATCCCCACCCTGCCAGTATTCCAGCAATGTAAGCCAACTTCAACAATTTAGCATGCAAATGCCAAGGTTCCTCTAGAAAAAAGTCTGATCCCCAGATTAAAGGAAAATCATTTGTGTGCGTGGATCAATGGGCTCTAGATTATATATGAAGCCATACTTTAATCCTCTGCAACTCAAAAGAGGGAGAAGGCTACCTTTTTATATCACTGCAGAGCGATTAGTTTCCTCCCTGGGAAGTAGTGGAAAGACATTTTTTCTTTTTTTTTTTTTTTAAAGGCAAATGCTCAGAATATTTTCAGTACCAAATAACAGTGGTGGCAGAAGAAATCTTATTTTAATTAGGCAACTGCCATTTCCCTAGTGAGAGCAGTAGATATTTGTTACTTTTAAGTGTTGAATGTTTGTTTTTGAGAAACTAAAAAGCAATTCCAATAAGTCTGAATATTCCAGCACTGACAGCAGGAACAGCTCTGAGGCAGTTATAATAACCTTGCACACCACTTGAAACTAAAGAAGGTGAGAGAAAATTTAAATTGTATGGTAGGAAATTAGGTCAGCCCTGTGCTCAGTAGAGTAATGCTTTAATTTCTTATTATTGACAAGTGAGTGTTGCCAGGGTCTTTTGTCATAGTCAGTGCTTTTATATTTTAATTTGCATCAGGTTCCTATCATGGCCTCCAATAAAAGGGAAAAAGATTATTGTGATTTGTACAAACTAAAAAAAAGAGAAATCTTAGTTTGAAGACTGCTCAGAGAGGCTCATCTGATGCCAGGCTTTGGAACCAGCAGGGCCAAAATCAATAACATTTTTTTAAGATTTAAAGAGCTTGTTAAGGATTATTTATGAAGCCAATCTCTGTGTTAATAATGTACATACAGACTTCTGATCTATGTTAAACATTATTGTTCTCAGGAAGGCTGAACAAAGATGGACCATTAACATGTGAATAGGTTTCAGAATTTCCTTTTTGATTGGACGGGGTATATGGGGAGTGTGTTTCCCTTGCGGAGAGGGAAATGTGGAAAAGAGACAATTACCAAAAAACAACCAATTACCACCCACTCTTCTACTTTCACCTCCTGAGCACAACATGTTTTGCTATATTGTGTGCATAGTCCAAGTAAGTGTGAGCTGCTTCTCATGGAGTCATTGAGAATTCTCTACTGTTTTTGAAGGCAAGCACAGAGGAAGAAATACAGCCCTAAAATCTAAGTTGATCACAGATGAGAAATTGATTTGTCCTCCAAAATAGAATTAGATATACATTATGCAAATTCGTGCTTACTATTTCATTCAGTGTGTATTTGTCTTTCCTATCTATTTGGGCAGGGGTGGCCTAAGTGTGTCACAGTAGGGCTTTGGTTTCATCACAGGTAGAAAATACCCACATACAGTGAAGTGGATGTTTGGCTCATCATATGGTGAGCAAAAAATCTGAAGTCCTTTCAGCTATGTTGTCTGGCATTTTTAGCATTTAATGACTCAAAGATTATTTTTCTGGTTTTGAGGATTAATCACACCCTTTGTTCTTTTCTTCTTTCCACTTGTCCTCAACTTCTTTCACTTAGTACTAGTTTGCAATTGAAGTGAAACTAAGACTACAAAGGTGAAATCTAAATCTATTGTTCTAGTTATTTTGCATTCTTTACAAATAAAAGGATTCTGTGTTGGAGGGGAAAATGATTTCTAGAATTGCTTGAGGAGTTCATTTATCTGTTATTCAAGTCCCCCAGAACCACAGGTAATTGGGAGAATAGTACCTACCAAGAACTAGTATCTTCACTCACAAATGGGAGATGGAATTGAGGGCTTAGAATTTCTTCTGTCTTCCAATAAAGGAAATTTCAATTTTGCTAAGGACAGATAGATTAAATAATAATTTTAAAACCCTTTTCCATAAGTTTTAATTTCCAAAGTAAATTCCTTAAAAAGGTAGAAGTGTGGGTATGTCAACAGTCATGACATTTCTTTTGGAGGCGGAGAACTACCTGAAGCTCTCATTCATTCTGTGTGGGATTCTGTTAATAGTAGGCACTAATTCCCTTTCCTTTCCATACAAGTTTATTTTTTGCCTGTGTTCCTCCGATTTGAAGTTCATTCCAGATGGTGGCTTTTCAGGGTAGTTGTCTGTCTCTGTCTGACCAGTTTTATTAGATCAGCCAAATGTTCTTCTGCAGATATATCTATCGAAGATGTTCACCAGTGTCCTGGAGATGGGACATTGCCATTATGCACTGTGCCTGGTAAAGGCCTATATTTGTAAGCACATGTGTTTCTCCTCTTCTTTCCTCTCTGCCTTCATCTGGATGGCCTTTGGAAATGCAGAAGGCTTGAATGCAGGGTGGTCTTAGTAGAGGGTAACTTTTCCTTGCTCTGCACTTGTGTAAGGAAATGTACGCAATCACTTTCTAAGCTAAAAAGTGCCTGAGAGCAAGCAACGCTTTTTCCATGAAGCTGCAAGCTGCAGCCTCCTTGTGCCGTGCATATAAAGTACCAGCCCCGCCCACCCCTTCTCTAGATCATAAATCGATTTGGTCATGGGGTTTCCTAAAACCCCCTAAAGTGTAGAGACCACATCTCTTCTTGTTCTTAAAGACTTGAATGTCATTCTGATACATTCCCTCAACTAGTAAGCCCTTGTTGCCCTTCTAAAATGTGAATCATTTCTGTAGAAAAATAAAACAGAAATGAACATACTACGTCTTTGGGAGAGAGTAAAACAGCACTTCTCAAGTGAAGATGTTCTTGCAAATTGATTTCAGTAGCCTTCCCTGTTCTGTCATTGAATGGTAAATGCCACAGGGATGGTCTTTTGAAGTTGTACAGTTTGGGTAATTTGCATTTGTCTTTGTGAGATTTATGGTTATTTTTATCAAACCACCTTAAATGTTTTTCCTTGTTACTTCTTTCCTTTCTTTCTTTCTTTTTTTTTTTTGTAGAGACAGAGTCTCACTTTATCACCCTTTAGAGGACTGTGGCGTTACAGCTCACAGCAGCCTCCAACCCCTGGGCTTGGGCGATTCTCTTGCCTCAGCCTCCCGAATAGCTGGGACTATAGGCGCCCGCCACAACGCCTGGCAATTTTTTTGTTGCAGTTCTGCCAGGGCCGGGTTTGAACCCACCACCCTCAGTATATTGGGCCAGCACCACCCTGCTTATTTTGTTTAAACATAAGTGACATCAGATCCCAGTAGTGTAATTTTGATACTGCGTCCATTGCTTTGGGGGTCCTCCTCATGAAGATTTGCTTAATTCTACAGTAGAAAGTGGGAGAGAAGGCATTTGGGAGAGCAAGTGTCAATGAACCAGTGTAAATCTCTCCCCCTGCTGGAAAGCAGCCCAGGTGCAAGCTCCAGGGAGCGCAAGTCAGTGGAATCCTCTCATTCAAATTCCAAGGGCAGCAGGGAGCATGATGAAAGGTGCAGGCGGGATCAAATTGCCTGTGTGTTCTTCCCCCAGACCCCCAGCCGCAAATTCAAGGGCCAAGAACAAAAACCCAGCACTCAGCCTCGCCATCCAGCTCATGGTCTTAAATCACCTTGTTTTACAGATGAGCAGGCCAGTTGTTACATGGAAAACATGAATCCCAAACCCCCTATTTGCTAATTTTGGGGGGCCAATTGTCTTACTTGTGCTGTTTTTAATGTGTGTTACTTTACAGTCCACAGAGTGAAGTGGGGTGAAGCTACATGAGGTAAACACAGACTATCCTTCAGTAAGGTGCCAAATTTTCCTTCCCACGAACACCTCTTTAAGGGGAATTTCCCCTAAAACTGAAGGTGACTTCTATGAGCATCCAGCTTCATTTATTTAATAAAACAAAACAAAACAACACCACTTTACTCCAAAAACAATCTCTTTGTTAAGGATCAGAATATCCCAGAGCCCCTCTTTCAGTTGGGCTCTGGATAACTCAGGATGTGATGGTTTGGTGGACTCAGACCCACGCTCCAGTAACTTCTATCCAAAAGATGGTGCGTGAAAAACTGCTCACATCGATGCTGCACAGGCATGCCCCTAACCACAAAACCTCGCAAAAGGCATCAGCCTGCCAAGAGAAGAGGCTTTGCTTTTGGCAGACTAGTGTTAAAAAAAATCCCAAACCACAAAACAACAGCCTCAAAATGTCGGCTTTGGATAATCCTTTTCTCTGATTTTAATATAGAAAAAACAGTCACACACATTGAGTCTCATTCTTTTCAGTGCATAAATTTTGCCATAAGAATATAGTGACAGGCATAATATTCCCAAAGCAAGTCTTGCCTGGAGAACATTATTTTCTGATAGAACGGGTCCTCAGCCATTTTCTAATTTCAGTTATACAAGATTTTAATATTCTTTGGATGTTTGGTAAAATTCCACTGGGTCATTTTGAACTTAGTCTATTCATTTTGTTGACTCGGGTGGCAATGTAGACGTCCTTACACATTTGTGTACAGACCAGTCTGTGTATATATGTGGTGACAACATAGACGTCCTTACACATGTGTGTACACACCAGTCTGAGTATATGTGTGGTGACAACATAGACATCCTAACACATGTGTGCACACACACGTCTGTATATGTGTGGTGTCAATATAGACATCCTTACATATGTTTGTGTGTACACACAGGTCTGTGTATATGTGTACTGACAGCACAGATATCCTTGCACATGTGTGTACACACAAGTCTGTGCACATGTGTGGTGACAACATAGACATCCTTACAAGTGGGTATATACATGAGTCTGTGTATTTGTATGGTGACAGTATAGCTAGCATTACACATGTGTGTGCACACGAGTGTGTGTATATGTGTGGCGACAGGATAGATATCCTTGCACGTGTGTGTACACACAAGTCTGTGTATAAGTGTAGTGACAACTTAGATATCCTTACACATGTGTGTACATGAGTCTGTGTATGTGTGGTGACAACATAGATATCCTTGCACATGTGTGTACACAATAGTCTGTGTATATGTGTGGTGACAGCATAGATATCCTTACACATGTATGTACACAAGTCTGTGTATATGTGTATGCATGTGGGTGTGGATAAAATTTCTGCTAGTCTACCATTTTTGACCTACAGATGTGTTATTTTATATGGTTCAACCTCATGTATACCAGAGGTGCCTCATGTATATTTAACGTGTAGTGTGCACTGAAAACCTACTTTATGCCCTAAGAGAATATGACTTCCTTCATAGTTCTTTCTATTTCACATCCATCCTTTATCGCATAGGGAAGGACCTAAATGCTACTATCATGGCTGCCAATCATATTTCTTCAACCAATTCATCCAGTAACAAATGCCATCAAAATATCTAGACACAGCCTTTCAGAGCCTGTTACTTGTCAATAAGTTTGTCCTCGTTAGTTGACTTGCCAAACACTCTGCTGACTTTGTATGATCCTGCGAATCCTAAGCCACCCTCTCCTGCAGAAACAGAACTGCTCCAAGTCTTGCTTTATGTTCATCAGGATCGCAGAAATGAGAGTGGGTGCTGCATATGACACATGAGCACTGGTCTGATGCAACTGAACCAATGAAGGAAGGTGAGATAATCTAACCAGTGGATTTGCAAGCCTGCTAAGGAGTACTCTGTATCAATGCAACATGGCTTGTCTATGGCTAAAAAATGCAGCTGCTTGGTCATCTACATGCAATACATGGAAGGACCATGTTCTTGTCACAACAGTTGAGCCTGCGGGCTCTGGAATCAGACTACCTCAGTTCAAACCTCTGCTTTAGCAGCGAAGCTGTGAGACTTGATGCAAGTTTCACCACCTCTCTGTGCTTGTACTTCCCACCTAAAAAGGACAGTAATATTTGCCCCCTGTATTTTCTACAATGTCTAAGTGAGTTAATACAGTGCAAAGTGTTAAGAAAAGGCAGCACATGCTCAACAATTAATAAATGATAACTGTTGTTATGGATTGAATGTCGTTATTACCACTCATTTTAAGGATCCACAGTTTTAGCCTCTGTTTTTTGGGCAGGAAAAGGAAGATGAGATCTTTATCTTAGTGGTTTTTCACCCTGGGAAAGAATTATTCCTGAACATCTACCTGTTTTTTTCCTATTTTCAATTGTAAAACATGTCAGTATTGAATTACCAGAGTGAAATCTGAAATATAGCTCCTTTACAAATATTTAAGTAATTCTTATTGAAATGTTATATAAATTTAATGAAATTCATAAGATAGAGTCTTCATGAAGGTCTAGACTATAGAAATCCAATTCTAATTTCAGAATGTGCTGGGACATAGCTTAAACTATTACATATATTGAACTCTCAGGCAAACTACAATAAAAGTAAACTGCAGCCCACATCAAAGGACGATTTCAATAACAGAGTAATGCTAAAAAAAGTCATAGTATATCTGACTTTGGGTTCCTATGCAGAGTAAGATGTCCTGTTAATGGTGACATTATTAAACATCAAACAAAATATGGTAGCCTCAAACTAGATCATAGACATTTTCTGGCAGCCAGAAGAAGGAAACATTTCAGTTGTCTGCACGTAGGAGTGAAAAGGGAACAAAGGCTACAAGGTTGATAGGACAAAATGCTGCCTGTACTCCAAGTCCTGGCAGCACTAGCTGAGAGACGGTTAACCATTATCCAAGCACATCTGGAGGAAAAGCAAGTGAGGATTTTACAAGTCTTCTCTGAAAGCAGCTGGGATTCATTTCAATTCATAGGAACATATGTAAAACCACTTCATCAAACTTCTCCCTTTATGGAACATGGGATATAAATACAGGGATACAGAATTAGATTTTTGTCATTTAAGACCTCAGAGTAACCAGTTGAGTAACAGTAAAGAGTTGGAATCATTGCTTGAATCCTGCATTCTCATTTGATACTAGAAGTTACTGCTGGAGTCAAATATTGATTCTGAAGATACTGGGGCTGTTCAAGTTTGATAGCTTCTCCTTGATCCTATCCCCAATGGGATGTCGTACACCTACTCATCTGTTCAACCAGTTGACTAGAAGTGTATGATTGGTTAATATATCATGCTAATGGTCCATTTTTCCTTTATGAGCAATCTCCCACCTCAGGGAGTCTTCTAGGAACCATAGAGCATCAAGAGCTCTTTTAGATACTTTATTTCAAGACATGATTTTGAGAGTATATGAAGCCTCAAAACCAAATCAACTTTGATATGGCAAAAGTAGCATATGAGCATAGCAGCAAGCTATTCTTTTAGACGTAAACATACTTAGTTTGTAATATTTATAGATAGAAATATATTAACACATATTTATTATGTTATCCAGGAATAAAGAGATAACAGATGAAACACACCAATAGAAATGTTCCCTGAGAATTAAAGTTAAATGAAATGATTAAGACCACAAGCAGGCCATGCACCAAAAATAAAAAAAAGCAAAAAACTAGTCATATGTCCTATGCTTAAAAATCCAAGATAAGAAAAGCCGACACAGTGACAAGAAAAGCTGGCTGCAGACACCAGCAATTCCTGCATCTGCCTCCTCTTTCCATTTTAAGCGCTCTGCAGAAGCAGCAGAATTCAAATGTAAGCTATTATAAAAGAGTTCAGCAAGATAAAGGAGAGAAAAAAAAGACCCCAGTCATATTTTCAGGTACAGTTCGATCATCCCTAATCTGTTCAAAATCTGAAATGCTCCAAAATCCGAACCCTTTTTAGTGCAAACATGATGCTCAAAGGAAAGCCTCACTGGAGCAGTTCAGATTTTCAGATTAGGGGACTGGTATAATGCAAATACAGTATTCCAAAAGAAAAAAAAAAGAAAAATCCAGAATTGGAAACTATTCTGATCCTAAGCATTTTGGATAAGGAATATCCAGCCTGCATTTGTGTGTATGTGTGGGTTGGGGGGGGGGGGGGGGGGCGGAGCAGCATATTGGCCCCCCACCCCAACGCAAAAATAGAAAAAAA
>CAUYON010188084.1:0-16650 GCA_963573935.1 Arctocebus calabarensis
ATGTGCGTTCCTCGACCTTGTCTCTTGACTCAGCTCCAAACCGTTGGCTTTCTTGCTAAATTTCTGTCCTTTAACTCTCCTTCTGGACAGGAGCGTCTGCAGAAAGCTGGCTACAGACCGCCATCTTGGCTCCTCCCCCCAACCACCCGCATTCTTATAAATTTTACACCAGGGCTAGTCCCCTGGGAATTCATTTCAGCTGTTCATAATAAGCATTTGGTTACTGATAGCTTGTTGATTGACAACACTTAATGAATTTAGCACACCCACAGCCCTCTCTCAAGTTCCAGAAGGATTTGTAAATAATAATTCTGTCACAATACACCCAAGGGCAGTGGTGCTGGCACTATTGATCTGCCATGATGTTGAAGCCACTCCTTATCACAGAATATTCCAAGGAATAAATATATCAGGTGAACTGAATCATTTTCTTTTTTATACTCCTATGTTTACTCTATACCCAGAGCATGGTTTATGAAAAACAACAGCAGCAACAACAGCAACTTCTGTCTCCTGGTCACCTGATTCAAGTAGACTTACCTTTGTCTGAGTTCAAGGAATTTTCTTTCTTTTTTTTTCTTAGACAGTCTCACCCTGTTGTCTGGCCTGGCAGCACAAACTCCTTGCTCAATCAATCCTTCTGCCCCAGCCTCCTGAGTAGTTGGAACTACAGGTACCTACCATAATGCCTGGTTGAGTTTTTTATTTTTAATAGAAATGGGATGTGGATTTTGCTCAGGATGGTCTTGAACTCCTCATCTCAGGGGATCCTCTTACCTCAGAGTCCCAGAGTGCTAGGATTACAGGTATGAGCCACTGGGTCAGCTTTATACTGAATTTTCAAAATCATAATCACCCTGGCTGTGGCCTCACCTCCGCCTATCTCTGCCATACTCTTTTGGGTACAAGCTCAACTCAATCAATCCATGGTGATTATTCTAGAATCAGACCTTTCTCAAGTAGAGCCTTAGACAGGAGGATTCTTCTTCAAGAGCTACTTCAATATGCCTCCTGCCCAGAACTTTTTAGTTTTCCTCCAACTTTCCCTTTTTTTAGACTGCACAGATCAGAGAATCAAAAAGTTGTCTTATGAAAAGCGCTTAATTTTTCTCTCACATCAATGAAGTTGCTTATTAACCAACATAGTAAATTAACATGTTAACACTTTGAATATAGGTATTTGTCTGTGTCTCTTGGGTCATATATAGTTGCTAACTATTAAGAACAAAGACCATGTGGTATTTCTATCTGTATCCTTCACAAGCATACAGTGCACATAACATGTTCTCAATAAATATGTCCTGAATCAAAGTCATGGATTTAAAGGACAGATAGGGATATAGACACATAAATGGTGTTGAATCAGTGGAAATATGGCAAAAATATTGTATTACAATAGGAACGACATTTCCAGCTAGGAGGCTAATTCTGAGCTTGCTGCTAATCAGCCAAGAAATCTTAGACAAGCGAGTAACTCTCTCTGAACTCCAGCTTCATCATCTGTGAAAAAGTGGGGCAAGATTATACGATTTTTTGCCCTCTTTAGTATTACAGTTCTGAGATGACTATTACTCATTATGTTTAATCCTACAATATTGTGAGGCTCTCTTTCCCTTTCTTCTCATCAGTCCTCTTAAATATCTGTAAGTAGCTGTCCATTTTTCTCTCTCCAGTAATCTTACACAGGCTGAAACAGAAATCCTACAGAGGAAGATCAAGGACCAACCACCTATAACTTTGATCTTTACTCTCTAGGTAGAAAATAGCCTGTGGATAAAAAGCCAAGAAAGGCAGTGTCAGACCAGCAGCCTTGAGAAAATGGATGATCTGCAGTGGAGAAAACCTGGAGTAAACTATTTTGCAGAGAGTTTCTGAACAAAAAGTTGGGGTTTTGAAGTGAAGGAAGTTGTAAGGAAGAGGAAGTGGATGATTCACCAAATGACAGGCAGAGAAACGTGATGAGATGGATTAGATGTGTCTGGCTGGCTGGGGAGTCTGTAAACAGAATAAGACATTCTGAAAAGCCATGAGGAGAATCTATTAAACAATTTTCACAGAAAAAAGAAGAATTCATTTCCGGATAGTGTGGCAATGTAGCAGGCTATTAGGAGTGGCTGAAAATAGCATTTTGTCTAAGTTCGAAACCCTGACTCTGCCCCTGACAGTTGACTTCCTAGCAAGTATCCTAGGCCTCATCTTCCTCACCTGCAACAAGTATAGCTGCCTAATGGGGTGCTGATGAGAATTAAATGTGCTAAGGTTTCTATAGTCCTTAAGTCAGTGTCTAATACAAGTAAGTGTTCAATCATGTTTAACTATTTTTGGACATTAGGGAGAAATTAAGATATCCCCATATTTTTTGTGAGCCTTTCATCCCTGGGTGAGTGGGACTAAGTCAGGGTGAGGTTGTATAGAAATGTACCCAGACCAGCCCAGGATGCTGTAGTTCTGATAGATGTTGTTGATAAATAGCTATAAAGTTGTAAGGATTTAAGAAGAAAGTGGAGGGGGGGATTCCTAGGAGCTAAATTTGCATCCATACTAGGAATTAAAAGGTTTTTCAAAATAAATGAGAGTTGACAGCTAGGTTCTAAACTGGGGAATTTACGAAAAAGAAATCTCTTTGTGTTTGTTCCTTATTCCACCAGTCAAGCTTTGTCAATTCAATCCAGTTTTCCATACCATAGACAAAGTCATCGATAAATCTCATTAATTTTTATAGGCTAAGCACTGAGAACATTTGATCTTATCTCTCAATTCTGTCCCTTTTTTAGCTTTTACAGGAATGAGAGAAAGGGAGTAGGGATGCTTTTAAAAGGTCTTTTTCAAGCAAACAGGAAACAGAAATAAAAATCAAATTGATAATTTTACTTATCTCAAAATCATTTAGAATACTTTGAAAAATATATAATTAGATGGTATTCTAATTAAGACAGTGATTTATATGTTAATAACCAAGTGGGTACCCCAACGTGTTAAACCTTTGTGGATTTTTGGTCCTTTGGGTATATACCAAGTGTTTTCACATAGTAAATGAGAAAATCTCATGAATGCTATGTCAATCAGGTTGATGAAAATATCTCAGATTGTATGTAAAGCCCGCACACTGTACCCCATGACTGAACTAATGTACACAGCTATGATTCAATTAAAAAAAAAAAAAGAGTAAAAAAAAAAAAAAACCTTTCTGGAGCATTTTGAACCTTTTAAAGCAATACGTACTTAAAATTCCAACATCAGCCAGAATAATGTCAATTCCATTTAGAATATGGTGAGGGAAGAAATAAAGCAAATATCTAAGTAATAACACATCTAATTAGAGTATCTTTTTCCCACCAAAAGCAAATTTTTGAAATAGATGTGCTTTCAGATTTTAAAATGTTCTTTATTGTGTATACAGAAGGAAAATTATAATTTTTTGAGATTTGATTTGGAGTTCCTCAAGTGGTTTCTAGAACACCTTTTTAATCTCATTTACTTATCTTCCTTATTGTCTTACACCTACAATATGCATTTCTTAATTGTATAACTGATTAAGTGCCAGATTCAGTGGGAACAATGAACCATTCAATATAAGAGAACAACAAAGAGATGCATCCAGCACCATTCAAAACATTTGAGGGAAATGTTCTGTCTTATTTTCATGTTTCTAAATTCTGGATTCACTGGAGAAAATAGTCAGAAAGAAAAAACTCTTCCTTTTCTTTATTTGCTTAAATCTACTTTTGTTGCTGAGGCTCTATCATATACTACTTCTAAGAAAAATACATTCATATTCAAAATAGATATTCATGTTTAATATCATGCTATTGTAGAATTTTGTTTTCCTAAAAGTGCTTTCATGATTTCTTTTTCAAACATTAACCTCTTAACAAATATGCTAAATTACAGAACACAAATCCATTTATTTTGCTTTCAGAATTAATTGTTTGTTGCTTGAGTGAAACAAACAAAAAGTTCAGCCAAATTGATTTTATTTTGATTAATTACTACATGTGGATGCATTGTCTTTCTCAGATTTCCAGCCTGAGTGTCAATAGTTGAATCAACAGACTCCTACTGTTGGTGGGGGAGGGACAAAAAAAATCCCGCTGGCTTTGGCCTTGTGAAAACAAAGAAAGACGAAAAACAAAATCAATAAACCTCAAATTTCACAGAATTGTAAAATTCTTTATCAGTAAATTTGCCCTCCAGGAAACACTAATTAGAGTTCATTATGACAATAGCAAATGCACAAAATGCAAATACAAAAAAAAAGAAGAAAGAAACATTGTAGAGAAAGTAAGTTCAGAAATAAATTACTTACAACTATGGAAAGTGATAGGAATTTCTTTAATTATAATTATTACCAGATAAATATGAAAAATAATTTTCTTTATGGTTTTTTTAGTCCACTCTCCACTTCATCATACCTTAGTTATTTGATTATTCCCATTCTCTCTACTCTGGGGGTGAAAGCCACAGGGTCTCTGGCCAAAAGTAATAGTTTAGTTTAAAGTCCACAGCACAAAACTAGAAATTGAAGAGAAGGGGCTTTGATTCATAGATAGTCATAGAAAGGCTGGGATAAGCTCTACAAATATCCCTGGATAACTTCTAAACTATGTGTGTGAACAGGATTAAAGAGCCCAGTGAAAATTAAAGCCTTGGATAAACTTGAAAATGTCCTGTGCTTGTTGGTACCCTCCCCAGTCCATATAGCTCAGGGGTTGTAGAGTAGAAGACGTATTGACTGGTGATATCTGAGCATAGCCTATGGTGTTTGGGGACCTAACCTAATGTGCATAATGCAATATATTTCTAACCTATTAAGAATAGAGAATGAATGTCTTACCACTACAAATAATAAGCGAGGAGATGGTTCTGTTAATTGGTTAGATGTAAGCATTCCACATTGTATATCAAATCAGCACATTGTACCTCATAAATTCATTAATGTACACAGTTATAATTTAATCAAGAAATAAAAGAAAAGAAACTTAGAGGTTATACAATTTGTCCACGGCCCTTCAGACTTTAAGTGGCAGAACCAGCAATGTACAGAGATACATGTTGCAAAATCATTTATATAAATAAATAAATAAAACATTGGTCAACTGCTAAACTACACAGGCACAGAGCAGCCCACTTGGGATCAAAGGTAATAGGGGAAAAAAGTAAGCAGAAACATCAGTGGATACACATCTCAAACGAGACAGAGATCACAGTTTGAAATCAGACAAATTAATTACCTACCAAAACAAACATACAAAACAGCAGCTCTCCAAAGAACAAAACAGAACTAAGAATCACTACCAGACATTATCTAGTGTCTGGTTTTCAAATAAGATATAATTATCTATAGCAACCCATGCTAACTGCACTGTTTTCCTTGCATAGCTCCAACTACCTGGGCTCCATCTCAATGACAGCTTTATAACCTATGAATATGAAACATTAGATACATGAAAGCTCCCCACATTCTGTTTGGTTAAGAAAAAAGACTATCACTCTAAGGGTCAAGGGATAATGCCATGCAAAGGGCTTGAACTCTGCTTTGAAGGATGCTTTCCTTCTTCTGCAAATAAAAACAAAATGGCAGCTCAGCGAGTCAGTACATGTAATTAAATTCCCAAACATGAGAAAATAAAATGTCCTTTTCGCATAGAATATATTTAAAATACATACATGCTCTTGCATTGCCATTATAAGATCTTTTGAAACATTTAAATAAAAATATCGTAAAGCAAAAACAAAAATATGTCACAGTATGAAAGCATCTGGACAAGGCTATGAACCCTGTGGGAAGCTCAGATGGAGTTCATTTTTTTTTTAAATTTTGTTCTTTAGAAATGCTTTAAAAAGCACTTCTAAAACATATCACTATTGAAAATGCATAAATGAGATGCAAGAAACTCTTCTTTAATATTTAAAAAATTGTAAACACAGAGCTTTCAAGTTTAGGCATCCACCCTACATAACATCACTTCAATCTCTAGCATCCATTTCAAGTTTTCTTCTCAATCCCAGATTCCACATGAATCTTTAAACATCCTTCTATAAACATCATTATGTAGTTAATATCTAGAAATACAGAATAGAACTATCAAGGCTATCTGTTTACAAGATCACATCCATCCACATTAAACAATATCATAATGCACATTCCCATCACACCCATACACATGAATCCATGTGTCAATATAAGTGTGTGTGTATATATATATATATGCATATGTACATATAAATACACAGATATATATACACACAGAGATATATACATGTACATATATATATTATAACTCCTAATATATATGTATGTATATGTATATATATATACATATTAATTAGACCTTCATAGGCAATTCCACAATTTTCTTTAATGTTAACACATATTGTTGAATTTTTCTGTCCCTGAGTTGTCATGCAGCCATTCTAGAATTTTTTTTCCTCTCTAGTAAATAGCTTATGGCTATGCCTAGAAAAGAATGCCCATGTGTAGATCTAATAGTTATGAAGAAAATCACAGTGGAATGATGTTAAGAGAAAAACTGCAAGGAAGGATGTCTGGAACCTGAGAAGTATTGTCTGAAATGTGGTTGGAAACTCTGCTGGATGCTTAAGAACTATCTAGATTGCTTGTTAAAAATATGAGTCCTTGACCTCCACCCATAATTGGATTACAAAAGAAACAACATTTTAACAAGTATTCCTATTTGTTTGCATACGTAGAGTATAGAATCTTTGTGCTTAGACTATATCTTGGGAAAAGGGCTCAGTCTTTTATAGAAGTTAGACTTTTTTGAGATGTTCTTACAGGGGCTAAAACAGTAGGCCATCGGCCAGTGACTGGCCACGAGATACGGTTTCATGGATGGGACCTGTCAGGAGATAGAAACTTGTAAGAATAGAACTATGAATTACACCACACCTCCTAGGAACTCTGCATTCATCTGTAAGCAAGGGAACCTTCTATCCTTATCTGCATACACACAGTTATGGGGAAAATCTATCCTCAATCTGCTTACGTTCTGAATGTGCCTCCAAAATTGCCTGTGTTGAAAACTTAACCCCAATTTACATGCCAATTGAAATTGGGCCCTTGGGAAGTAATCGGGATTGTATGAGGTCATCAGGGTAAGGCCCTTGTGATGGGACTGGTGGCCTTATAAGAAGATGAATAGAGATATTGGCTGACACACGTGCTCTCACCTTCTCACCATGTAACATTAGAGCAAGAAGACCCTCACCATGATGGCACAAGGCTCTATAGCATCTCAGTCTCCGGAACTGTAAGAAATACATTTTTTTCTTTATAAATTACCCAGTCTCAAATATCCTTTGTTAGCAGCAGAAAACAGACCAAAATACACACATTTCCCAGCTGATAACGGTACACAGTGCAGGTCCTTAAGCTTAGAATACTTCACCATATAGTTGTCCAAAAGCCCCTGCAGAGAATTACCTTTTATAACAAGTCTGCTGTAAACATAGCATGGTGTTTGAGTTCTGCATCAGTTAGGATATCTTAACATTATAGAAATCAAAACTTAGCTAGTTCAAACAATACAGGAAAAAAGGTGCCAAGTGAACAACAACAATAGACAGGAAATAAAAGTAAAAGATATTGATCTGGTTTCCTTGATTTGGGAGTTTCTTTGGAGAGAGAAAGAGATGGAGCTACTAGGGAAAAATCGATCATGTTCTGTGTTTATAACAAGTTCCCAAACATATGGGGTATAATGTTTACACTAGTATCTATCATTTTTTCTTTCATTTTCATGATCTCTATGACACTACTGCTATCTCTCAGCAATAATGACCTTGTTCATCTTATCTATTTATGTTAATACATGGTTTTAGATAATACCCAAGCTCTCTATAAACCACATGACCCCAGATCTGTCATGAATGAGGAGAGAAGGCTAGTTCATGGGGCCACATCTGCTCAAGAGCGCAACGGTTTCCATTCAGCTAATGGGCATATTGGGTCTAGCAGTTGCTAGCACTTCAGATGCCGTAATACATCAGTTCGGAAAGATTCCATCTGGTCCAAACCATGCTGTCATATTTCATGTAACCCATTCCTTTCTATTTTGCAAGTATTCCAATAAAGGTGTCAGACTCAGTTAGGGAAATCAAATATAAGCATATATCATGAATGCAAATATAAAACCAAATCAATGTTAGGTCTTCAATATATTAAACTCCTGTCACATCTAATTACAGCTCCCTCAAACATCCTTTCACTGGAGGACACTTTGTGTTACAGAAAAGGGAACAGGGATCTTGCTGAAGAAATTGCAACCCCCAAGGATGAAGAACTAAGGCTTTTATCAGTATTACATAAAAAAGTATCATCTGATTCCTAAATAATTTTGGGATTGTGTGCAGCTATGAGTGTGTATGTCTGTGTATGTACGTATATTGTAGTTGTCTTAAACGACTTCTAGTCATTTTGACTAATTCTAATCTTGGCATGAGCAGTGTGTCTATTTTCAATTTGGTTTAGTATATATAGGTTGTTACAGGAATGATGTACTGATACTGAAAACTTCCAGCTCATAAAATCCAATTATTAAATATTTAGGAATTTTTAAGCCACAAGAAGCTGTAATTAGCCAAGGTGAAAGTATTTACACCAGGAACATTGGCAAACCCTATAAATAAAAACCTAACCTTTTTTCCAGAAAACTGGCTTACTCACATCAATGGTTATTCTAGATAAATACAACACTAGCCACAGCCACATTATCGTCTATACTTTGGGAAGCTGCCCCATTCAAAATTTGTACTGAGAGAAATCTCTGAAGGCTGTATTTTAAGTTTGGAGCACAAGATTTATTTTTTTTATTTGATACTGATATGTGGGTACATTAGAGTTGAAGCATGATCTTCTTAGTAAAGTATTACAAGAATGGAAAAGAAAGTATCCAGTGTACGCAACACTAATATTTATTTTATACGATTATGCCTTCTCTTCTCCAAACCTCCAGATATGTGTACTACCATGGTAAGTCCATTACTCAAGTGCAACCATTAGTTAAACAGTACAACAATCTATGTGGTAATCTAGTATGACCAAACAGCCACAGGGTGTAATCACAGATAATTCTGTGAATCAACTTCTCTTTTGCTGCCCCTTAGGCAGAGCCTTAAGTTAGTAGAAGGAAAAATGAACAGGTTCAAACTGACCCAAAGAGATAAATGCAGAATAAAGAAGTGGCCTAATGAAAGATGATGGCATTACAGAAACAAACAAACTATGAAAAGGTTTCGTTTCTAGAGAGAACCTATAACATTGCCCTTAGCTGCTTTATATTCAAAACTAATTACTAATACAGGACATTGCATGGTCTCCTGCTATTTCTGTGAGAATGCAGTCTTCCTTAATGCCATCTATATTTTTACTATCAACCCCCAGGAATTCAGTTCACTTTCATAAATCTCTTTTCTTTTCAACTAAAAGGCCTAATTCACATAAAAGCTATTCCTAATTTATTAGTTTTAGCGTATGATAGATTATACACCTGATCTTCTAGAACCCCAAAATCTGAGCACGGAGCCTGTGGCCCTCCTGACTCTACTATCAGTGGCTGAGAGTCCTGCCCAATAAACAGGAATTTTGGAACAGGATCCTTGGAATTTAGGTGCCCAGGATTATGTATTGAAAAATTACAGATCTCCAACAACTATTTTGAGATATCATATGCCAATTGGTCTTCTATATGATCTTCTGTGATCATTTGCTTCATGGCTGAATTTGAATATCCTTTAGATGGGATATCTTTAATATCCATGCATGTACTTCATAAGGTTCAGGAAATTATATGCAAAATATAGTGTATGCTGAATGTAAGGTCTTTTAAGAAGAAAATTTCCAAAATTGACATAAGATTCTCAGAAGAGATATGATCCCACAAAAAGTTTATGAGTGACTGTCATCCATTTATGCGTTGTTAGATTTTGTATTCATTAGGTAAGCTAACTGCTTTAACAAATCTTGTCAATCAACAGAAGATTATTTATTTACTCATATAATAATATGAGACAAGTGAGCAGATGGCCAGAATAGTCTTCCTCCCGGCCGTCGTCAAATATGGGCTGATGAAAGCTTTGCTATCTTCAAAACATGTCTTCCAAAGTTTCCCTAGGGGTTACCCTATTCCAGGTGGCCATTGTGAGGCATATGCATAGGAGATTAAAAACCAGGTCTGCTGATAGGACATGTCATTTCTTTCCATGTGGCATGGTCTAGAACAGTGTTTTTCAACATTTTTTATTTCATGGCTCCCTTAAACCTATAGTTAACCTTCCAGGCACACTTAAATTACGTTGATCAAAAACAAGAGTAAAAAAATGTATATGTGCTGTGCTTTAAACTTCTTTCAAAGAGAATTTAATTAATAATCTTTTAAACTTTTTGTGGCACAGTAAGATTCTTTCACAGCACACCAGTGGGCCTCAGCAGCACAGTAGTTGAAAAATCACTGGTCTAGAACTCAGTCTAGATACTCCTCAATCTCACCTTCTCACAGTCACATGAGACTCCTTCAAAAGTTAGCACCTCATTTGGGGCAATTAGTTCTACTTAGCTCAAAAATTGGTTAATATAACTTTCTTTATTCTTATGTAATAATATGTAGGACTGCATTTGAATTTGAAATGGCCCTGAATAACATTTCATGTAGAAAACCACAGCAAAAGTTGCAATTATAGCCCCGTTCCCACTTTATTCTGTACAAGAAGAGTGTGCAAAATGTTTTCATCTCCATGGAGACCCACTAGATGGTATAAACATCATTCAAGTGGATGAGTCCACGAGAAGAGTAGAATAGTTATATATTACAAAGCATTACACAGGGGCATCTGGACGATGCCATACATAGAGAAGAGCGCTGTTATAAGAGGATACCCACAGTCATGCTGAGGACGGGTATACAGAGAATGTCGTGCAAAAATTTGTAAAATCACAAGTATTTGAGGTTCACTCACGTGAATACAAATTATTAAGATATGAATCACATATTGGCTGGCTATATTAAAGTGCAAAAAGATCAATAGTTATTTATTTGGTAAAATACTCTGGCCACAATTTTATTGTGTTTTTCTGGTAGAAAAAAATTCTTAGTGTTTGGGATTCAGTGAGGATACAAAGAATTAGGTTTCACTGATTGCATTTGTTAGGTAAAGTCCCTCTTATAATTGTGTCCTGCCCCCAAGTAGTGTGCCATATGCTATGACCCCAACCCACATTTTTAAAACTAGTTTACATTTTTGTGAGAAAGGAAAGCAGTAGTGAAATTCTATTTCTTTTAAAATACTACATATCTCAGATTTGTCTCTTCAGTCCAATTTTGTACCATAGATTGATCTGAAACATTTCTGTATCACATGGCTAAAGTCTGACTTGAACAGACTTATCATTAAATCTCACCATTAGCCATGTTTATTTGCTAATAATCAGGGTTAGCATCACCTTTAAATGGCTGGTTTTAACATCAAAATCAGTGTTAAAACTGAAAAGTTACATAAACTAACCCCATCTCTCAAAGTCAGGTGAAGAGAATGGTCCAAGCTCAAAAAGTAAATTACCAATACAGTAGGATTGTGATACAGTGTTCTTTCCACCTTGTCACTTTCAGCCCTTATTTGAAATGCCATAATTTCGGGCTCTGTGCAATTGTCATGAAGTATGGATTAGAGTTTTCCATAAAGTGTGCATACTAAAATACAAGATCTCAGGAAGATTTGACAGAAAAGAACCAATATTTAACTAAGGATCAAAAAAACACATGGGCAGTTATTAAGCCTGAAAACATTTTTCTTTTAACTTTTTAAATTTCCAGGAGGATGGGTGGAGGGAGGGTAAATGGGGTAAAATAGCCACACCTATGGTGCATCTTAGATGGGTTCAGACAAAACTTACTAAATGCAGAACACAATGGCTTCATACAATAACTAAGAAAATGACATGATGGCTATGTCAGTTTGATAAAAACGTTTCAGATTGTATATGCAACCAGCACATTGTACCCCTTGATTGCACAAATATACTCAGCTATGATTCAACAATAAAATAAATAAATAAATAAATAAATAAAAATAAATAACTTTTTAAATTTCCAAAAAAAAAAAAAGGAATCCTGTCTTACTGTTTATTTTCCTTTTAAGATAACAGGTGGGGAAAGGCATGTAGGTCATTTCTCTAGACTCCAATGTCCCCTTTGGATTCAATAGAATCTAAGTTGTTTCATTTACTAAAAGTTTCCTGGAAGCTAAAAGCTGGCATTGCTTCCAAATCTTTTACAGCTGCAAGAATAAATACAAACAAAATCTATAGTCGTTAGTTGCCCAGAGTATGAGCACGTCTGATAAGACTAAAGCACCACAAAAAATCAGGAAATGAACAGAAAGAAAGAAAAACAAAATGACTGTGAGGTTCAAAGGGTTTCCTTTAATGTGCATCAAGCAGCTTTGCCTAATGCAAGTGACTACAGGGATTTGCTGTTTAGCAAGGATGGGTTGTGTGTGAAGTGAGTGGCTTCTGAGCCCCTGTCAGGAGGGCAGCCTGCATTCAGAACCAGGCATCTGCCAGCATGCGGGGGATGGTAACAGATTTTCCTGTAATGAGTTCACTGGACTACAGCACTAAATAAAGGAGAAGGTCAAAGACTCACATTTGTTTAACTTCCTCCAACATGTCCACATCTTTCTCAGATGTTCAAGAAGAAAGCTTTCTCTTGCTTGGTATAGTTTTATACTAAATTAGCCAACCTGTCAAAAGGATCGAGGTATTATCAAAAGGTCAGAGCAGCCAAAGAAACACAAAACAGATAAAATAACCTATAAAAAAAACTCTATCAGCTACACACACTAGCCCAAGTCCCCATTTCTCAGTCTTTAATGAAGTGAGGATGGCCCTTAGTGAGAACATTATGCTGAAAAAGTGAACATCATATTCAAAAGAAAATATTCCCCTAAGGCATAACTCTAGTATTCAGTCCACAAGCTTACCGTACCCATAAATGGATCATCATTCTTCATCAGTAAATAAATATGAGATGAGCTCACGGACTAAAAGATAGTTCAGCCAAGATACAAAGAGGAAAAGACAAATCTGAATGAATATGTCAGGCTAAATTCTGCTAAGTCTTCATCTAACACTCTTCTTTCCCTTTGTTAAATTATTAACATCCCATATCACATAACCTTTCTCAACAGCCTCACCCCCCATTGCTACATGTACAGAAAAGAGCTTTCTAAAAAAGGTCAGTGCAGAATTCCTCTCTCATGATGCTCCTCCCTTTTGTTCTTATATTATGAATGGCTTCTCCTCTAACAGTCAAAGACTTGGCAGGCACAGAGTAGTCTGCAAATAGCTCAAGAGAATTAAAAATATGCCTTAAAAGGTGTGAGAAGGGTGGATGAAACCAGCAAGGGATGTTAAAGACCAGAGAGTCATGACATTGAGGCATCACTGAGCCCCAAAGGCATAAAGCAGCAAAGAGAGCAAAAGGTCTTACTGTGACCCTGAGAGCTGAAGCAGTGGAGAAGGAGCTGTCCTACAACTGTCGTCACGGGAAACAATTATCAGTGGAAAACACAGTCCGGAGCAGGGAGGAGGAGAAAAGAAAAGCCCTGACCTCTCTCTTCCCACCTTCCAATCACCTCCTGATGCCTCTGGTTAGATAAACCCAACCAGAAGTCAAAAGGCAAAGTGGTGCAGAGCCCAGAGTCAACCCCGAGGCATGGAGGGTGTGGTAGACAAGGGCAAAGGGGCAAAGGGATGGGAGAGGAGAGTAGCAAACTACATATCAAGCTGACAGGCCTTTCTCGTGGGAGACTTGAGGTGAGCGACTGTATTTTCTTGCCCTTGGCTGCTTGGCGTGCAGCAGAATCTAGTGTGAAGTTATCGGCTCAACACCTGTTTATTGAACCAGTTGAACTCGATAACCAATTGAGCTACACAGGATAGAGATTTCAGGGTCAATTTTGTTTTTTCACTGCGCCACTCTGAACTATGTTAATGTGATCGACTTCCAGGAACAACTTTCAGAAAAGGGGGGAGCCACTTATGAGCTCTTGAGTCTTGGGCTCACATCATCTTACAACTTAGTCCTGAGTTGAATCCTGAGTTGATTCACTTTCTCTTCATGGCAGCTTTCCCCTTTTCAGCATGGAAGTATCCAACAGTTCTTATATGTGAGGTCAGGATACCTGTGTGTTTCCTTCAGCATTCTAGAATGATACCAGGGATAAAGAAAATAAAATAACAGTGACTCATTGCCCCACTGCAAACTGTTCTCTAGACAACAACCAACATCACTTACATAAGAAGGTTTTCACCCTGGGGTCTATGAGTGTGGGAGCCAGGAAAATGCTCCTTGCTCCAAACTCCCGCTGCAGGGAGTGTGATTGTCTTATGGGACCCGCTGCTGCTGAACAGTTCACTGTTCCAGGGAGCCCAAATACCCCACAAGCTTCTCCTGGCCATGGACTGAGCAGGGTGGAGGTACTAAGACACCTGTTCCTAGAGAAGTGGGATTTTTCTTATGGGTAACTGTGGCTTGGGGACGCTCCTGCAGCCTTGTGGCCCCCTCCTGGAATGGTGCTGTGTGAGAGGCCTCCTCTCATCCCTTTCTCCTGCACTGAGGCAGACCTGTGTCATCTGCTCCTCCAGGTCCTTCGGCATTGCTGCTCACAGCCTTCACCCTAATCAATCTTGTGCATGTTAGCATCTGCTTCTGAGGAGGCTGATTAATGATTACAATAATCCACATAATTTTTGCATAAAATTTAGTATGCAGGTATACACATGCCTTTTTATTTTTATTTATTTTTTATTTTTGAGACAAAGTCTCACTATGTCACCCTTGGTAGAGTGCCATGGTGTCACAGCTCACAGCAACCTCAAACACTCGGGCTCAAGCGATTCTTTTGCCTCAACTTTCCAAGTAGCTGGGGCGACAGGCACCTGCCACAATGCCTATCTATTTTGGGGGAGTAGTTATCATTGTTATTTGGCAGGTCCGGGCCAGGTTTGAACCTCCAGCCTTGGCATATGTGCCTGGAGCCCTAGCCACTAAGCTACAGGTACCAAGCTATGACTTTTTAACAGTAAAAGTTTTAGTTTCTTCCATTTTTTAAATGAGTCTGTGACCAAAAAATTAATAATTTAAAACTATTCCTCCTTCAAGTTCTGTTCAAGTTATGGATAATACTACCTGATAGCTGCAAAGCCAAAAAGGTGCATAAGAAAGACCAGGGTAGAATATACCATGTGCCTAAGTGTTCTTTAACATCATTTTGTTATCCTGGGGTCCTATTCTTGTTGGTGACATAAAATTATGTCAAACTGTATTATTTTTACTGCATAAATCTGTTCCTGGTTTAGTCTTCTAAGACTTCTCAGCCCTTTTATATCCTGCTGTGACCACCATCTTGCATTGTGTATAAACTGACATCTTTGGCATTTACACTCTTAACATCCTGAATTTATCAAGATAGCATTTTAGAAATGTTTTCATTCATCAAGAAACACTAAAAATTATTTGTGAAAAGCTTCTTTACTCTTTGGAGACCCCAAAAGTGATTTTCCAATGATTTTTGGAAAAATCATTCAAATTTGAAGGCAAACCACCTTTCTTTTTACAAATTAAAGAATGCATAAAATCTTCTAAAATTTAAGTTGTTAAACTTTAAGGGCACATTTTGCATTGTTAATGCTACCGCAGTCCCAAAAAGCAGGAAATTATAGAATAGGGACTTGTATTTCATTATGTTAAACCTTTTAATTCATATCTAATGCTAACAATCACAAACGGGAAGGCAGGGCTAGGTTCAAAACTATTCCTTTTTCTTCATTTCTTGCTCTTGTAATAATGCTTGATGATTTACATTTAGCTTATTCACATCTTCCCACCTACTTCACTTAGACACAGTTTTGGCTCTTGCGATTGCTTGTAAACCAAATCAATATCTGGCTTGTGAAGATTCTGTGATCAAAGTAATGAGACTCCATGCTGATCTCTTTTAATCTGCAAACAGACCCTTGTCATCTTGCCTAAGTGCTGAGAGACCTTTACTACAACTTGGCATTATGTTGTCCATAAGGCCTGGCTGGAAACGCTTCATCTTCTGAAGTTAATCACATTGTTTCCCATTGGGTTAGCCTGATACCTTTCATGGTTTTAAATAAGTTCTGCTGCATTTGCAAAGGAGAACACCTTTTAGAGGAATAGTTTACAACTATGCTTCTAGCCTGGAGATGAAGGCTTTGACTTTAGGCAAGTGGTAAAGAGCTATTTCAGTTCCTTGGGTCAAATGAATATTTATAAATAGATTTCCAGAGATGGTCTTCATCCTAAATGAAGTCTCCATCAACTCCTGCTTGTATAATATACAATTTGTAGAGAAGTAAGAAAATAGTAACAATATTTCAGTTCAAAAATGTGACCTAAGCAGGCTCGGCACCTATGGCTCAGCGGGCTAAGGCGCCAGCCATGTAAACCTGAGCTGGCGGGTTCAAATCCAGCCTGGGCCCACCAACCAACAATGACGGCTGCAACCCAAACAAAAAAATAGCCGGGTGTTGTGGCGGGCACCTGTAGTCTCAGCTACTTGGGAGGCAGAGGCAGGAGACTCGCTTGAGCCTAGGAATTGGAGGTT
>CAUYON010188090.1:0-12134 GCA_963573935.1 Arctocebus calabarensis
CTTTCTTTCTTTCTTTCTTTCTTTCTTTCTTTCTTTCTTTCTTTCTTTCTTTCTTTCTTTCTTTCTTTCTTTCTTTCTTTCTTTCTTTCTCTCTTTCTCTCTTTCTCTCTTTCTCTCTTTCTCTCTCTCTCTCTCTCTCTCTCTTTCCTTCTTCTTTCTTTCTTTCTGACAGAGTCTAACTTTATCCCCCTCAGTAGAGTGCCATGGTATCACAGCTCATAACAACCTCCAGCTCCTGGGCTTAAAAGATTCTTTTGCCTCAGCCTCCCCAGTAGCTGGAACTACTGGTGCCCGCCACAATGCCCAGCTATTTTTTGTTGCAGTTTGGCCAGGGCCGGGTTTGAACCCACCACTCTTGGTATATGGGGCCGGCGCCCTACAGGCGCTGCCCTTCTTATTGTATTTTCAAAGGTTTTATATGTGGCTGGAGAAGTGTCATGGACATCAAATCCAGAGAGTATTAGGGTGATTTCTCAGCTATTCTTGCTCCTCAGTAGTTTATAAACCTCATGACACCAGATTTCCACCCTCCTTGTCTAGATTTAGATTGGTTAATAGATTTAGTCGCTCATCCAGGTTTGGAAAGTGTCAACCTTGTTGCTTTCTAAAAGAAATTTTAGTTTCTTACTTTCTAATGTCATGACTATCTTGTTGACTGTGGATTACTGCGGATTCATACAAACAAAAATCTTAATTCATTTCCCCAAAGTAATTTTACTCTGTGTCTTTTGGCCTCACATATTTCTGGTAAACCTTCTTTTGTGTGCACAAGTTATGTTCTGGATTTTAAAGGTCTGTGGCAGCTCTTAGGATGTATGGGCACATTTTCTCAGTGAGACAGTGTTAGCTTTTGTCCCAGGCTGAACCTAGACAAATCAGCTTTCAAAATGTTGAATTTTTTCTTACCAAGGAGAGAGTACCAGGTTCCAGTGGATCAAAAGAAGGATTAACATGGTTCATAGCTTATGATTTTATCTTCTTACCCTACCAGACTCTCATTTTTTTTTCCAAATGGATAAAGGCTTACGTAATCTTGCCAATATGCTAAAAATAATTATTTTTAAGATCCTCACGTATTTTCTGCAAGTTTGCTCAATTCCCATTAGCTTTCCCCTTCTTGATTATTCCATGAAAGAGATGATTTTTGCGAATATTTTTTTTTATCTCCATGAAAATCCTCAGTAGTTTATAAACCTCATGACACCAGATTCCCCCTACACCTGACAGATAGTTTCTTGTGGGCCCAGGTGACGTCTGCGAGCCAAGCCCTGAAGGCCAGTCTGGCTTGCATGCCTCAGTCTGACCTTGAAGACACAGTTCTTTTCTGTGCTGCTGTCAGCATTTTGCTGGGAGCGGGGCGGGGTGGGGGTGGAGGGTTAAGTTGTGAAACCTCTGGACATGAAATCCTTGAGAACCCCAAGTCAGAGGATGTTGACAGTCCTTTCCTAGCAGATGCAGAACTGGGTGGTGTCTTGCAGATTTCCAAGGTATTTCCATCAGGGCTTTCTTAAGTAGTAGCAAATCCATCTGCGGGAATGACAAGGGCTGAGTGTGTTTCCAGTACAGTCTGTCCAGCTTCCTCCGGCACTACTGACGTCTGGTGTCACCACTGTTACATGTGTGCTCTGGGCAGCGCAGCATTGTGCCAGTCACAACAAGCATCTGCCACGAAGGAAACAGGCAGAGGCCAGTTTCAGCGGCTTGTCTTCACTGCCCATCAACATGTTTAGAAAAGTGCATAAAGCCAGAACCTAATCTCTTCGATTGAAGTGCAGCTCCTGTGAGTTACTTATGGGCTCTGAGGGCTTAAAGATGATCTAACATTTTATTGCATTTGTCTGAGTCCTTTCTAAATCTCAGATTGGTGTACATTGAGGTCTCAGTTTGTTCAATTTAATGCAGTTGGCATTACAGCCAGAGGCCGAGATTCCAGGCCTAGGGGAAGGTGGGGACAAGGAACCCTCAGTGGTTAAGGTTTTTCTGTCCCTCCTGCCCACTCCGAGGGCCCCCAGTGGAGGAACCTGGACGAGGGTCTGACGTGCTCGTGTCCCATGGGTTGGCCCTCAATTGGACCTCACAGATGGTCTATCACATAGTTTGTGCTCATTCGATAAACTCAACATGTGACTTGTCAGGAACAGTATTCTGCAGTGTTTTAGCATGTGCCTGGGAAGGGAAATTTAACCCATATGTGTCAAAGATTCACTTACATGTAAATCATTAAAGCTTTGTTCCGAGTTTTTGATGTCTAACAAGTCTTTTGACTTTTTTCCAAGCAGTTCTAAGTACTTTGCCAAGGGCAAGTCTAATCCCCAGCACCAGAAAATTGAGGTGTTTTTCCTCCTCGAGTCGAAAACCCTTGCCCCCTTCTCAGAGAAAAGTTCCACAGCAAGTCAGCGTTTGCTTGCCCTGGATTCTAAGTGCCTGGGAGGAGCAGAGCTCTGGAATGGTAAAATATGATACGGCATGATTTACACATCTGGGCCTATTTTCTAACTTGGCAGGGGGGACAGGATATATTTTGCTTTCATCTACCTCTGTTTCACTGGAGACGTTGTGGGGTAAAAACACCAGATGATGCTGAGTTCATCTGGGTGAGGGAAGTGGAAAGAAAGAAGCATCTAGTCAAGGAAAGGATTTGGGGCAAATATATTCAAAGGGCATGCTCAGAGAAGAAGGATTACACTTTTTTTTTCTTTTTTTCCAAGACAGAAGCTACTCTGCCATTGGTCGGATCTGCATCTTACCAACAGCCCTTTGTCCTCACCTCACTAACAACTTCAATTACCTTAATTAGGGGTAGGGCTGGCTCCAGGGTACTGTGGTGATGCCTCCAGAGGGAACTCTTTCAGAATCTTTCCTTTTCCACATTTCCTGAATTCTTTTCTTTAGTGGTCTCTGTTCAGAAACCATCCCAGGAGATAAATCGTGGAGGAAAACTGGAGATAAATTAAGTCCTGTGACTCTGTTCCCAAGGACATGCTACTCTCCCAGGACGGATGACAACTCAAGGCAGGGATCACGTGTCTGTCACTTCTGTATCCCTCATGCCTACTACAGTGCCTGGCATACAACTGAAGCTCAAGTAGTGTTTGCTGAATAAATGTGGTATCTATGTCCATGAGAGAGTCATGCTGACCCCAAAAGGCTGAGCTTCTGACCATGAAATTTCAGCTGTAGCTCTGATCTCAACAAACATCTTTGTCTTTCTGTTTCTTCTGTGGTTTCACCCATTCAGACCTCAAATCCACATAAAAACATATGCCAACTAGTGGCAGCCCATGGGGTTTGAGTGAAAGTCTTTCCACTGCCCTCCATTCACCTCAGAGGGGTCAAAAATAGGCGACACCTGTGGCTCATCGAGTAGGTCGCTGGCCCCATATACTGAAAGTGGCGGGTTCAAACTTGGCCCTGGCCAAACTGCAAAACAGAAAAATAGCCAGGCATTGTTGCGCGCGCCTGTAGTCTCAGCTACTTGGGGGGCTGAGGCAAGAGAATCGCCTAAGCCCAGGAGTTGGAGGTTGCTGTGAGCTGTGTGATGCCACGGCACTCTACCGAGGGTGACAAAGTGAGACTCTGTCTCTACAAAAGGAAAAAAGAAAAAATGGGTCAGGACAGAACGAGGCTGGACCCTTCTCGGGGGACTGACTGAGGCTCATGTTGAGGCAGCGTGTGGGGCCATCACTCGCTTCCTGAGAGATTCTAGTTTCGTCTTCATGGGCTCAGTTTCTCTACACTGTACTGTGCAGCGTTCTACATCTTTCATCTTTTGTGTCGCTTTTTCGGAGGATACTCGGACTTTAGAAATGATCAGGCTTCCAGTTATTAGGGAAAGGAACACGGCCCGACTATTTTGGGTGTCCTCGTTCTCTTCATTGAGTCTTGAGAACTCACGTAAGCCAAAGTGGACAGCTTCGTTTGGTGATTACTGCTGGGCCCCAACAATTAGAATGGAGTGGGAAGGACATTTCTCTTTCTCCACACCCTAGCCACGGGTGTTAGGTATCGGTGAAAGCCAGTCTCAGAATTCTGATGTGTAATCTTATGTTTATTAACAAGGAATCGTGTAATCTGCTCTAATAAAGCTCCATGAGGTTCTTTGTTCTTTTAGACACTTGGAATAAGACTTTGCATAAAAGTGCACGTCCAGCCTCACAAAACAATATTCTTGGAAGGGAAAAAAATGAGACTTCTACTTGAACAGGTAACACAGTCCTGCATTAAGTGGTGGATGACTGGAATGGTGAAGGTGGCACGTTTGTATACTTTGGTCATACAAAGTATGAGGTGCCTGCATGCAATGATTAGACCACATATGTAGACCATACCTTACTTTGCCAGTGAACATTTATCTAACATCATTTACACTGACTCATTTTCTGGTACAAATTTGGAAAGCAGGATTGAAAATTGCTAGTCGGCTTCTCTGTGAGAATTTCTGACCGGACCTCTTATAGGCTAACTAACTGCCCTTTGGGAGTCTCCACTAAATTAAAATTAACACAGAGATATATTGTCCTGTTTGTACAAATCTGTTGTAAAATACATTAAAGGCACCACAACACACTCTTGAGAACACAGAGTCTCTATATTTCTATCCATAAAGATGTGATCAGGCTCTTTCTATAGGTACATAAAGGACAGAAATACCAAACCAAAACAATTTGAATGCAGCTGAGAAGGCTTTACTTTTCTTACCTTAACTGCAAATAATATACAAAATGATTTCAGGCATTTGCTGTTTCTAATGAGCTTATTTCAAATAAAAAATGTGCATAATACGTTTAACAATGAAATAATGTATTGATATCATCAGTTTATTTGATCCATAGTTAACATTTTAAAAAGTCTTAAAATGAAATATTTTCATATAAGTCATTTTGATAGTTTAAACAATTATATAAAAAAAAGATGTGAGATCATGTATTTGCATAAGGAAATTCATTTTAGTCGCAGCAGGGAAAGTATCCCTCTAACTCATCCAAGCACAGTTGTTACAAGTGTTGGGAATATAGTAATTGTGTTCTTTAGTGAAAAAGATTGTTTTATTGTCATCGTACATTGAGATTTTTGATGTAAAATTGATTTCTGTCATATTTTGCCAAAAATAAGCTACGTTTCCAAGCAATCTATACTATTTATTCATAATTTGAGCATTTTTTACTCATATGAAGAAGTCTGTCTTTATCAGTGACACATGAATTCTGATCTCCAAGCATCCTGACATTGGATGTGATGGGAGATGTGGAGGTGGCACCACTGGTTTGTGCATTCTGTAATTCTCTCTCTCTCTCTCTCTCTCTATTTTTTTCGAGACAGAATTATACTGTGTTTCCCTGGATAGAGTGCCGTGGTACCATAGCTTATAGCAACTTCAAATTCTAGGGCTCAAGTGATCCTTTTGCTTCAGTCTTCTGAGTAGCTGGGACTACAGGCGCCTGCCACAGGGCCCAGCTAGTTTTACTATATTTGGAAATGGGGTCTTGCCCTTGCTCAGGCTGGTCTTGGACTCCCGCGCTCAAGAGATCCACCTGCCACAGCCTCCCAGAGTGCTAGGATTACAAGTGTGAGCCACAATGCCTGGCCACATTCTGTAATTTACCCTGCGTACCTGCTACATTGTCCCAGGCACTGTACCCAGCACAGGGGATAAGTGGGTACAGCAGTGAGCTGGCGGAGGAGCCTCAGACCAAGGGGAGATGTGCACTGGTTTAATGGGCCAGACAACAATCTTGTGTTTTCTGATCTTGTATTTTCCCACTCTGAGTTCCACAGGAAGGTCTGGGGTTACCTTGTAATTTTGTTTCCTAATACTGATGATTTCAAAATATATAGTTCTGAATTTTTGCTAGAGGTTCAGATTTGTAGACACAAACCTCAGAAACCACAAATTCAAGGTGAAGCAAGTTGATGCTTACTGTTGCATATCTGGATCGATATGCCGCACTCTCTTTCCAGTTAGTGGTGATCTCAGTGCTGAGGTGGAAACTTGAGAGCCATTCTAGATTTCTCCGACTCTATCAGATCCACATCCAAGCCAGCGTCCAGCCTCACTGATTCTAGGTCCTAAATTTCACAGCCGTCACCTCCTCTTCGTCCCTGCCATTTTGGTTACCATGTGGACTCTCATTGCTGATCCCTGCAAGAATCAGCAGAACCTTCTGCATGATCTATTCTCTTCCATTTACCCCCCAAAGTCAAATTCCTCACAGCCCAGAGAACAATTTACTGAAATGACATATCCACATGGGGTACCTCCTTGCTGATATTTTTTTAACGGCTCCATATCAACCATGGCATCGATTTTTCTCGTGTGGGCAGGAACCCATTGTTGGGTTACGAAATCAGTTTAGCCATTTGTGGCCAGGGTTTTATTTATTTATTTATTTTAGGATATAAAAGTATAAGTTTATTTTATATTTTAGAAGGAGAGGGAGAGAGAGAGAAAAGCTGGGAGATGGTTGGGTATCCCATGTGGCCAGAGGTTTAAAGAAAATTAAGTAGGCTCTATTTACAATGATTCTTATATGGTGAGAGTAAATAATGATTGTAATACTTTTGTCTCAGGGTGTGTATGTGTGTTACTGTGTAGCGATGAGAAATGCATTTTTTGTATTGTTTAGAAACTGGGAATCTTGAGTTTTACGAACAACTACTGATGTAAAGAACTCAAAATTTGCTAAACATTTTCTCATTTTATTTTTACTATGTACTCAGAGTTTGCATTCTCTCACTACTAAACCTCCATTTGTCTTATTATAAATGGAATGCTGAAAATTATTCATCTTTAAATGTCTCTTTACCTTGAGGCTATGCACACTCCTGACATATGCCCGGGGTGCTCATTCCCTAGTCTCAAATGCAGACCCACGGGTTAATGGTTAAGCTTCCTAGTATAGATTACACTATCTTCTGGTGGCCCACCCCTGTCTTGAGATACTTTGTCTGATATTTTAGGTCCCAGAAATACCCTTTGTATTGTGGGAAAGGAATTCTCATAATTCTGACAGGAGTGCAGCCAGATTTTTCTAAAAGAAAATCAGGTCAGAAATCAACAATCCCCTCCCCAGATTCCTGGAGGGCCTCAAGGCCAGTGTTCCTGGAAACACCTTATTCCTTCTGACCTAAGGATACGCCCGTAATCCTGGCCAGAACTAGATAAGAGCCCCAGGCAGTGCTCTGGGCTCACTGCCCATTTCAGCTAGACTGATGAGACTAATAAAAGCCTTTGGACAGCGTAGGAGCTGAGCGGACAGCTGGTCAGTGTCCATTCCCCTTTTCCCCTCTATTAAGGTCTTTCCTTGTCCTTGGACTGGCCTCTTCTCCTTTCCTGTGGATCCCCACCCGGTTCGATGCCAGAATCCCTCCTCTATCTTCTCTCTCTGCCCATTCGTGACCGTGACTTTCATCCTTTTGCTCTTGCTTTGGCTCCTGACTGAAATGCCCTCCTCCCCCTTCTCCAAGCTAAGTCTTCCTCTGCATCAGTACCTAGCCGAGGGGCCATCTCCCTGTGGGAAGCCCCTCTACTCTGAGCCAGGACTGGAGCACCCCCAGCCCCCGCCACATTTGCTGGCCGCCCCCACCTTGCACCAGGTGAGACACGGTCAAGTTTTAAAAGTCCTGGTTCCTGGTGACCCTGCCTCGGCCTGGCACAATTTGCCATCCATTTCCTGCTGTGTTATTGTGGCAGTGTTATATTATATTAGTTTGTGTTGTTTTGCTGCAGGTTTCTATCTCCCATTTCAGCACGTGGCTGCCAAGTCTTTGGAATCTTTGCCTCCAGGAGGAAGTTAGGAGGTGTTCCGATTGTCCAGTGATTATGTGAATTGTGCCTGATGGGATGGAGAGGACAGAGTGGAGCCCTGGGGAGTACTTTTGTGGACAAGCAGGAAGAGGAAAGAGGGACACCCAAGAGGGGCAGAGAAGGGCTTCAGAGATGGCCACGTGGTAGATTGGGGGAGGCTGGACACAGGCTGATCCCCAAGAGAGGCAAGAAGGTGACAGAGTTGCTGGCCCTGAAGGAATCGTGTGGGTGTGACATCCCAAGCTGCAGAAGGCTCAGCCTTGGAAGGCTGTGACTGCATTCCCTGGGGGCTTTAAAGAAAATGGAAAAAATGATTCTTCTTACCCATTTAGCCTTGTAGACTAAGATTCATATCTGTTGTATTATTTATTTTGGCTTTATATTTGATATTTCTGTGGGTTTTTCCCCCCTTAAGTAATGGACTGACATTTATATGATAGAAGTTACAACCTCCTGTGTATAGACATTTAATTCTCATAACCGTTCTTATAAGGTTGGCCCTGTTGCTATCTTTATTTTGCACATGAGAAAATGGTGACATAAACAGCCTGTTTCTAATTCCAGCTAGGAAGTGGTAGAATCCAAACTTAACCCCAGGCAGATGGGAAGCAGAGTCCCCGCACTCTCCTGACCCCATCGTGCCTCGCCTGGGCTCTGGTTGATGGCATCTCCGCAGACCATGCCTGTGCCTGTCTTCTTCCCTGGGTGACCAGCAAATATTGGCTGATTCACTGGTTAATCTTATTGGTATCACAACAATTTACCTTCCTGTGAAAGAGCCCAGTCTCTTGGTCCTGGCCCCACCTGATACCGTTTGGACAAGAGGAAAAGGGCGGTTAGAGGTGAGTGCTCTTCCATCTTTACTCCCTCCTTCTTTCCCTTTCCACCGCCTGGCCAGCCCTGCAGAGAGGAACAGCCAGGTCACGTGAAGCTGTCTCTACATCCCCACCATGGTTAGGGTGGCTCAGGCCATGTGAGGGGTCACCCCATTGCGGAGTGAGGGAGTTCTGGAACTCAGTATGCCACACTTAGGCTCCTATCCTTGACAAACTCCCAGGAGTCTTTGAGGAATAGGCCCCCAGGGACTCTCCAATGAATGCCAAGGATTTTTGGTGCTGGGGAGGTCACAGAGGGAGCCCCCTAGGAAAGATCTGAGATTATCTTTGTTGGAAGACATTTGAGAGTCTCTTTTAGTGTGGGAACAAGACCCCAGTGGAGATAAAATTCCCTTGCAAACTTACACTCTCCTTTCCTAGGGAAGAGGTCACTTTCAGCTTTTGTAACTTTGATTTGGAGTTAAACATGTCATCAGGACAGAGGCCTCCTGTGCTGGGGCTGTGTCCACAACAAGGGTGATAGCGCACCCCACCAGGGCCTGGCCCAGGATGGTAGGGTGGTGATTCGAGCCCATCTGGGGGCTGTGGTGCTGTGACCCTCAGGAGGAAGCTGCCTGACAGAAGCTTCTGTGGCTCCGGGGCTGGAGGATGAAATATGAACCATTTCTGTTTCCTTGCCTTGTTCTCCTCTAAGCCCAGGAAGTGGGATGAGCTGAGGTCTGGGGAGACAGGACAGCAAGCTGTTTCTGGAAGGCTTGCCCTGGCTTCCCACGGGACTGTGGATCTTTTTCTACTGTTTCCTATCGGGCTGACCCCAACCCACTCAGGGTCAGGAATGCCAAGCCTCCTCTCAAGTTTAGAGCAACTCATCAAACAAATAACCGATTCATGCTGAATCGGCCTTTCCTGGAAGATGCAGCCTTGGCTGTTGGGGGTATTGGATTTAGTGGTTTCTGAAGAATACACAGGCAGCTGCAGCTGATGCTGCTGGGATCTGCCCCAGCTTTGCCCTGAGTGTCTGATCTTACTGCCGTGTGCTGGTCCGCTCCTGAACAAAGGAAGGACACTTACTAATAACAACTTGAGTCTCTCCAAGGACTTCTGGAGAGAGCTAGCGATATACTCGTCTTCTGGCCTTTGCTTTAAGTTCCATGTTTGTTCACTTGTGCCTCCTCCTCAAATCTGCTTAGGGGGCTGAAGGGACCTCTGTTTCTTCATGGTCACACTACTTTATGAACTTGAGAATACGGCTGCCGAGCCTTCATTCAGATAAGTCCACACATGTATGCAGGGGCCAGGCTCAAGCTAACTGTTTCCACTGCTCAGCTGGCCCCTGGCTGTTGTTGGGCACATTGGTCCTCCCACTGCCCACCGCATGGAAGACACATGAGAGCCCCCACCTTGGCCTGGTGCTAGGCAGGGCCTTGGGGCCTATGGGTGGAGCGATGGGCGAGACACACACCTACCTCCTCCCTCTTCCTCAGCCTGAACCCCACATGCTGCTGGATGGTGTACATTTCTGTAGATATATCTTTGGCTCTCAAGATGCAGAACATTGGCCAGTCCAGTGCTGGGGGCTGCCAAAGGGGGTGTCATATGTTCTGTGTGTTTTGTTATATTAATGTACCCAGCTGGAGTTTTCCTGCTCATGGTAATAAAACCTCTCTTGGGTGCATGTTCAGCTTTCTCCTATCTTTCCTGGTGAAGGAGAGAGATGTTCATCATGGGACCGAGTAAGATAAGAAGAACAGACGCTGCTCTCTCTTCCTTCTTTCCCCTTCCTCCCTTCCTTCTGCCCTGGTTTTTCCTGGCAGGACCCTGCTCTGCTCTGGGCAGTTCAACTCTATGAACTGGTCACACCCAGGACCTGTTTCAGAGCTCAGCCCTGGACTACGCAGGAGTGTCTCCCCGAGGAGCAATGTCACCTCCCATCAGCAGCAGAGTAAAGGATGGTTTCTCTGAAGGGCAGAAGATGCCTTCACTGAAAAGGGGTCTGAGCACTCCTTTCATGGCATCAGAGGTTGCAATCTTGAATGATGCAATAAGAAAATTACAAGGAGGAAAAGGGGATATGCATGAACTTGCTCATTCCTGCCCCAGCCAGTAGATGCAAGATGAAAGATGGAGCCTTGAGCTGTCTGCATATCCACCTTGCAGTCATGCCCTGAGACCCACTTCTGATCTCACAGTTTCGTGACTTCTAACCACTGGTCTATAGTCTACTTCTGATGTCATGCTTTTTGGTTGACAGTAATCTGTCTTATGTTTGAGTCTTTCTTCCTACAGAAAATGCTAGTAGGTCATTTCCTCTCTTGCTCTCTCTCTCTTTTTTTTTTTTTTTTTGCACTTTAAGATCTGTAAATGCAAGCTGTTGTCAGAGATTGTCTATCTGGGTTTGAGTCTAAACTGTTACTTCTCACTCAGAGAAGGAGAGCAGGGTATCCAACTTCAGAGACTTTGGCATTTACTGGGAGAAAGGAGAATGGAGAGCGTGACAACAAAGTGTGAACAAGTGGAAGGGCAGGCACACTCTCCAAAGTCTGAATGTGATCCCAGCCTCCTAGCTCTGGGACAAGGGGTCCAATTTGCACAAAACAATCTGACAATTGTTGAATAACTAATTTTATGAATTTACAGAAATCAGTAATTTACAAAAAACCTTGCTTCTTTTATGCATTTGTAAGGGTCTGAGCAATTGACACAACTGGGTTGGCAGGGCCTGAAGGGTTTTGAGGAGTGAGAAACAATGGTCTCTGGGAATGGCTCTGCAGGCAGTGAGCAGGAGGCCCCAGGGAATGCCCCACACCAGACTGAGACACGGGGAGTCTGTGGGGGGAGTCAGAGGAGTCACTGCTCAGTAGATTGACAGGGGGAGTCTGTGGGGGAGTCAGAGGAGTCACTGCTCAATAGATTGACAGGGGGAGTCTGTGGGGGAGTCAGAGGAATCACTGCTCAGTAGATTGACAGGGAGAGTCTGTGGGGGGAGTCAGAGGAGTCATTGCTCACCAGACTGAGAGTATTGACAGGGAGAGTCTGTGGGGGGAGTCAGAGGAGTCATTGCTCACCAGACTGAGATAGGGGGAGTCTGTGGGGGGAGTGAGAGGAGTCACTGCTCAGTAGACTGAAACAGGGGAGTCTGTGGGGGGAGTGAGAGGAGTCACTGCTCACCAGACTGAGATAGGGGGAGTCTGTGGGGGGAGTCAGAGGAGTCACTGCTCACCAGATGAGACAGGGGAGTCTGTGGGGGGAGTCGGAGGAGTCACTGCTCAGTAGACTGAGACAGGGGAGTCTGTGGGGGGAGTTGGAGGAGTCACTGCCCACCAGACTGACAGGGGGAGTCTGTGGGGGGAGTCAGTGGAGTCACTGCTCAGTAGACTAAAACAGGGGAGTCTGTGGGGGGAGTCAGAGGAGTCACTGCACACCAGACTCACACGTCGAGACTGAAGGGGCAGTCATTGGAGTCACTGCTCAGTAGACAAAAACAGGGGAGTCTC
>CAUYON010188096.1:0-36116 GCA_963573935.1 Arctocebus calabarensis
ATGTTGAAGAAATTTGCCATAACTAAACCAGCTCTCCAGCTACAAGGAAAACTAAAAATCAGGGAAATAGAACCCTTTGAGAAGAATAAAACAAATCTCTGGCAAGTGATTCCTAAAAATTGGAGATCTAGGATTTACCTAATAAGGAATTAAATATTTCTTTTAAAGAAGTTCAGTGAGAACACACAGCAAACTAGACAAATCAGGAAAATGAACAGGAACAAAAGGAAAAAAAAATATATGTATGATATATATATATCATATATAAAAGAACAAAACAGAAATTCTACAGCTGAAGACTGTTAAAATAATGGGGTGGGAAATCCACTAGAGGAGCCCAGGGCCACACGCTGACAGGCACTGAGCACTCAGCAGCATCCACAAGGCTGTCAAGTTGCCTCATGCTCCATCCTTCTCCCTCCCTCCTATGGGAGAAAGCACAGGGCTGTGTCCCCCCCAATCCCACAGAGATGTTCTGGCTGCATCACATCTGGTGGCTGATCGGAGGCATCCAAACTTTGCTGGCTGCATCACATCTGGTGGCCCTTTGTTGGTGGCTGATCGGAGGCATCCAAACTTTGCTGGAGGATGAGCGTGTTGAAGAAACACCCATGTTCTCCCTTACCCCAAGGATAAAACCAGGGACCAAAAAATCACTCAGTGCTGAGCACTGAATGCCGCTCGGTGGAGGGGCTGATGTGAGTGAGTGAAATGCACTTGTTGTCTGTTTCTATTACATATGGCTGTTCTCCGTTCTGTGCTTGTTTTAAAAATATTCTGGTCTGTATATGAATGTCAAATAAGCATTTTGGGGAGTCATGAGGACTTGGATTTCCCATTCCACCATATGCCTGACATCACTCTCAAAGTTGTTTAGCATTTAAAAAAAAAATCATTTAATCAATACAGTTGATTCAGTGAGCAGACCAGAAATGGAAAACACCATAAAAATAGAAAAAAAAAAAATAAAGGACGCTTGGACTGTATCTCACAACTGGCACAAAAATTAACTTAACCGGGTCATAGACTTAAATATAACAGCAATAATTATAAAACATATAGAAGAAACATATTAAAAAATCTTTATAACCATATGTTAGAGACAAGTATTTATTTGAAAAGATACAAAAAGCACAAACCATTAAACTTTAAAAAATCAATTAGTGGGACTTACCAATATTTAAAACTTTTTTCTAACAATTATCTGAACAGTCATCGAGTCACAGTCCTTTGCTGGTGGGGGTCCTGCTTCAGTGTTGATGTCTGATGACAGATCAGGTGGTGGCTGCTGATGGTCGGGGTGGCTGTGGCAGTTTCTTAATATAAGACGATAGTGAAGTTTGCTGTATGGATTCACTCTGCCTTCCACAAAAGATTTCTCTGTAGCATGAGACGTTGTTTGGTAGCATTTTACCCACAATAGAACTTCTTCCAAAATTGGAGTCAATCCTCTCACCTCTGCCACTGTTTTATCAAGCAAGCTTATACGTAGAATATTCCGAATCCTTTCTTATCATTTCAGCAAGGTTCATGGCACTTCACCAGGAATAGATTTCTATCAAGAAATCGTTTTTTTCCTCATTCATAAGAAGCAACTCCTCAGTCATTTGAGTTTTGTCATAAGATTGTAGCAATTACTTCACACCTTTAGGCCCCACTTCTAATTCCTATTCTCTTGCTATCTCTTCCACATCTGTAGTGACTTCCTCCACAGAAGTCTCAAACTCCTCCAAGTCATTTATGAAGGACAGAATGGACTTCTCTCAATCTCCTGTCAGTGTTACCATTTTGATCTTCTCTTATGAACTGCACATGTCTAATGGCATCTATAATAATGAATGCTTTCCAAAAAGTTTTCAATTTACTTTGCCCAAATCCATCAGAAGAATCACTGTCTGTGGAAGCTTCAACCTATGAACTGTATTTCTTAAATAATCATACTCAAAAGTCAAAAGCTCCTCTTAATCCATTGGATGAAGAATTGAAGTTGAGTTAGAAGACATGGAAACAACCTTGATTTCCTCGTATACGTCCTTCAGATCTCTTGGGTTAGGGTGAGCAGTAATACTTTGAAAGGAATGTTTTGCTTTCTCAAAGTGATCTCAAAGGTGGACTTGCCACGATATCAAGAGCTGTGCTGTCATCTACACTTTGACTTTCCATTTCTAGAGAGTTACCATAATTTTAAAGGGTCCTAGGATTCTCACAATGGTAAATGAGGAATAGCTTCAACCTCAGGCTACCAGCTCTGTTAGCCCCGAAGAAGAGAGCCAGCCTCTCCTTTGAAGCTTTAAAGCTGTGAACTGACTTCTCTCTAGCTATGAAAATCCTAAGTGTCAACAGCTTTTTGCCTACAGTGAAAATCTGCTGTTGATGCCTTCATCGATTATCTTCACTACCTCTCTGGATAACTTCTTGCAGCCTCTGCATTAGCACACTAGCTTTACCTTGCACTTATAAAGAAGTCTTCTGTCGTTAAACTTCGTGAAGCAATCTCCACTAGCTTCAAACTTTTCTCCTGTAGTTTCCTTACTTCTCTAAGCCTTTTCTGAGTTGGAAAGGGTTAGGGCTTTTCTCTGAACCAGTCTTTGGCTTAAGGGAATGTTGTGGCTTCTGTGATCTATTCAGAATGCTAAAACTTTCTGCATATGAACAATAAATCTATTTCACTGCCCATGTTTCACTGGAGTATCACTTCTAATTTTCTTCAAGATCACTTCGTTTGCATTCACAGTTTTGCTAAATGGCAGGCACAAGAGGACCAGCTTCAGCCTATTTTGACTTTTGACGTGCCTATGCTTAATCACTTCTAGCTTTTTACTCAAGATGAGAGATGTGGGACTCATCCCCTCACTTTAGCACTTAAAGGCATTGTTGGGCTGTTAATTGACCTAATTTTAATACCGGGTCTCAGAAAATAGGGTGAGAGGTAGGGAATGGCCAGTTGGGGAGCAGTCAGACCCCCGACCACATTTATTAAGCTTACCACCTTGCATGGGCACAGTTTGTGGCACTCCAAAACAATTTCTATGGTAGCGTTAAAGATCACTGATCACAGATGATAACAGGTATAATAATCAGGAAAATTTTGGAAACATTACAAGAATTACCAAAATGTGACACAAAACACAAAGTGACCACCTGCTGTTGGGAAGGCGACGCTCTTAAAGCCTTGTCTGGTGCAGTGACCATAAAGCTTTGGTTTATAAAAAGGAAAAAAAAAATCACAATATCTGAGCACAATAAAGAGAAGAGCAATAAAGTCAGGTGTGCTTGTACCACTCACGGATGAAAAGGATGAGATTCCTGATACGTGCGTCAGCGCTGATCTCAACATCTTTATGCTGAGAGCAGCAAACCGTGTGCAAAGGTCCATTGTTGGATGACAATTCATGATGGCATTTCTACACAACATGACAGCTTTTGTTGAAGACTGTCTTCTCAAGGATGTTTGTTATTCAAAGCTCTCAGAAGGAAGAGATAGTGTCTATCTCTTCTATCTCTTCTATCTGAGGAAGAGATTTGTTTAGTAGCCACTATACTAGATTGTCGCACACGCAGGGCAAAGAGTGGGCAGGTTTATTAACAGTCCGTTTAAAATATTACGGGCAGGCTGAGCTCAGGGTTCCCCCACTTCACACAGACCCCCTGGTGTGCAGCTGCTTCTCAGGCCTGACATTTCAGGGGACCTGGTGGAAGGACCAGAAAGTGAACCTTATCCTGCTGGCTGTACCAGGTGTGACAAATTCCACAGCCCCTCTGGGACACTGTGTGCTAATTGGCGAAACTTAGGAGCATACAGTAAGCCCAGATGGAAGCTTTGACCACTGCGCTGACCGGCCTGGGAACTGCTTGGACGTTCTGTCAGATAGTATTGCCTTTATAGGAAGCTCTAGAAAAGAAAAAAACTGTAGTGACAGAACATGATCACATTTGCTAGGAGCTGAATGTAGGGCTGAGGGGAAAATGCGGGCTCCCCAGCACCTCATAGACACAGTGTACTGGCCTGCGGTGCTCAGCAAAATCATTAATAAGTAGACAGGCAGGGAGGGAAGTAACTGCTGGGCCCAGAAAAAGTGCCTAGTACTTTCCGGGGTGCCTCAGCCATTTCTCGCCCTGAGATAGCAACTCAAACCAGCCCTGACTGCTTTGGGGATGCTCTGCTGGTCCCACAGTGCCTTTAGCTACCTGTACTACTAAAATCCCCTCCTCCTGGGCAATCGCACCTTCATTAACGTCATGTGGGTTGCACGACGGGGCGTGACTGGGGTTTGGCATGGGCTTCATTGGTCTCACCGTGAGCAAGCGATGGTACCATGTAAAAGCTTTGTGTCAGGCTCGGAGCAGTGGCTCATGCCTGTAATCCTGGGAGTCTGGGGCAGGAGGGTCACTTGAGCTCAGGAGTTCAGGACCAACCTGAGCAAGGATGCGACCCCATCTCTATGAAAAACAGAAAAATTCACCATGCATTGTGACAGGGGCCTGTAGTCCCACTCCCAGCTACTCAGGAGGCTGAGGCAAGAGGATCCCTTGCCTCTAAGAGTCTGAAGTTGCTGTGAGCTATGATGCCTCGACATTCTACTGAGGGCTGGGGAACAAGTCTCTGTCTTAAAAAAATACGCCACAAAAACATAACAGCTCTGCATCATTCATTGTGAAGGGACTTAAGGCAATACCACAGGGTGGGCAGATAAGAACGCTACTGCTGGAAGAAAAGCCTGTGTCACAGGAGCAGAAGCCCTGGTGTGATAAGTGCATCTAACGTGCCACACTGGGCTTACCTGAGTCATTCCTTGGTCTCTTGAAACTGACCCAGTTTGGGAGGCAGTTTTTCTATATTTTCTCTGAAGAAGGGGGTGAGAGGTTTGTTACACAAAGATCAAGTGAAACTTTTGAGATGATGCCCCTGTTGTACATCGGGCTAGTGTGAGGGCTGTGCGATTTGCGTACATGCTTCAAACCTCACTCGACTGCGTATTTAAGACTGGCAAATTTTACTACAGGTAAAACATTTAATTCAGTGCAGTTAATTAGAAATACCAAGCAAGAGTTTGAAAGAAAGAGCAGTAAAGCAAAGGTAAAGAAAAATGACCCAGGCTGTAATTTACTGCAGTGAAAGGACAGTCACTTTGCAGTCTCACTGATTTCCCAGAACAAACTGATGGACAGTTTATCATCACGGGCAAACTGCAAAATTTTAAAAGTTAAGTTTAATATATAAAAGTTCCAGCAAGTGAAGCAAAATAAAATAAAACTTCAAAAGTTAAATTGCACCAGATTTTGTACAAACAAAGGGGCACTAAAGTGGCCCCAAACTTCTCAGTGACATCTTCCCGGTTTTAAAGACAATGATCTGATCCTACAATTGTATGGCCCATTAACTTTTAACAGGCCTCCTGTGCTGCCCACTATATTTTGGCCTAGCCTACATTTCTGTTTTGCTGTGTTCTGGCCTCTCTGGGCGTCTCTCATAATCTTGAACTTTCCCAGCACCTTCCTAGCTCAGGGATTTAAACATCCCATTCCCGATGCCGATGATGCACCTGTTAACCAGCAAAGAGACAGAAGTTCCCGCTAAACTCTCACCTCCTCAAGAAATCACGCCAGCCCGTAGGACGCATCCCCATTGCTTGTTCTCACAGCAACTTGTACTTTTCTGTGAGAAATGACTTCTGTTGTAGCTGCAAATTTACCCTTTTTGTGTAACTAATTCCCCGGGAGGATGTTGGTTTCATGAACGTGGAGTCCATGTCTTCTTTACTCACCATTTTATGCTACATTCCTCATGTATCTAGGATTGAGGAAGAATTCAATATACATTTGTCCAATTAATAACTAAAAGAAACAAAAATACTTTAAAACAATTATTGGAACAGTCTGGGTCATCCTACTACCCCTGACTGTAGTAGAGAAGAGAAAGTGGGCAGCCCACATCTGTGTGCCCGGATGCTGAAGCCCGGGCACGGCTCTGTCCTCCGTGGGCAGTAAAGTGTCAGGCAGGGCAAGCGTCCCAACGATATTCTTCTTTAAGGGGGAGGAGGAGAGAGGTAAGGCATAGGAGAGAAACTGTCCCCAGCATCATTTCCATCTTCAGAGTTAGTTGCTTCTGCACCACTTCCTTGGAAACCACTTCATTTTCTACTTTAATAAAAACTGAAACCAAAAAAAAAAAAAAAAAAAAAAAAAAGAAACACTGAAAGCTCTTGTCCAGAAATGTACTATTCTTACTCTGTTTATGCTATGAATTTTTACTTCTTCTACCCGGTTTTCATCATTTTAATGGGGTCTTAAAATGTTAAGGAGAAAAATGTTATGTTTAATCTTCCATCCTAAAATGGAAGATCTCTGTGAATTCTAAATTACAACGGTTACTTTTGAATTTCTTTACAAAGAAAATACCAATTTTTCTGCAAGTAAAAGTGAATAAAAATGTTTTATTTTTTCCTCATACCTGAGAAGGTATAAAAATTATGGAAGGGATTTTACAGGGCTACTAAAATGCACAAAAGTAGTAGATTAGAAGAAGAATATTACAAATAAGGAATCCTAAAGAAAAGACCATCTGTGTATAATTCTGGGGTAACCAAATATGAAACAAAATTAGAACATGAGGCAAACGGGAAGGAAATAGCTTTGAAACAAACTCTCTTTAAATTTTGTTAAGGCAAGTGATTATTTGCAGGAGAGACAACTAAATCATTGTATCTATCTATCTATCTATACTATTGCCTCAATTTATCTAATACAAAAATATTTTGATTATCCAAGGTGAAATATTCAGGCAGTGTTTTGATCAGTTAGCAGAAAACATGTATTTGCTTAGTTGGTGCAACTAAATTTATGATGTACATAATACCATTAGCTTATTTTCAAAGTTCTCACTGTGAAAGCTAGAACAAAGGTCTTATAAAGTTCTGTGGGATAATCAGAGGGGAGGGAGTCAATTCTGTAGGGGAGATCGGCTCTAACTAGGTGATTATAGGTTTCAGAAAGGTGTTTCTGTGATCTATGTAAAATGGGTTCAAGATGTTTAAGATGTTGCCCTTTGAACTGGGCTACATCAAGATGACACATTCTCATGGTTCTGAGACTCTACCTTTTCCTGTCTTTTTTATTTTTTCATCCCCTTAGGATGTACAGTACAAAATACATTTAAATATCTTGTCAAATTAATTCTTCTCCTTTTAAAATGTAATGTGGTGGTTAATACATTAAAATAAGTATTTATTCCTTTGTTCTTTAGAATATTGGATGAAAAATTGTGTAGTGTATAGGTTTTTATCTCAATGAACAGTGTTCACAATTCTTAAGGCAGAGAGAGAGAAAGATGACTTTATAGGGTACTCAGATTGCCAAGCAGATAATCCAAGCCATGGCCAAGCCCTCCACTCTGCTGATGACAGTAATTTGACAGCATGGACTAGTCTATCAAGTAATAATGTTTATGAGGACCTACAGTTGTTTCAGTTCTTAGGGAAAGTAAAACATTTCCCATCCTGAGCCTCTGCTTCCAGTAAATTCTATGTGACATACATTGTTAATTCCCAAGTGAAATAATCATTTTGGTGATTGACTTAAGACAATTCGGGATACTGCAGAAAAGGAAGGTCCAGAGAGCCTGATTGCAGCCATTTGGACAGACACCAGCTCCTAAAGCACCTCCACAAAGAAGTCACCAGCAAGTTGCACCACCTGCACCCCCTGGAAGATGAATGAGTTACTAAACTGATGCCTTACAAATTGGTATAATTATTAACCTTTATGGCCCGACCACAAGTGGTCACGTGCAACTGTTTTCCAATGGCGTTTAAGAACATTTAAAAACATATCCATAGCCCTAGATGCGCTCCCCTCCCCCATCACTGTGTCTGTGGGTAGGATCTATTGTCTGTCTCAACAAACATTCTGTCACTAGTTGGCTCCCACTTCAATTCTTCCCTATGAAGCCACCACTAGGAGGTGGGGTTTTCCATCCCTTCCTGGGAGACCTCTTGTTTCATTCTCCATATTTACCCTTTAAATATAAATGTTAAAAACTATGTAAAATAGATTGAGACATAAGTAGGACCATCTCCAGAAGAGTTTAATCTGAGAAGTTGAATTGCATTTGCTTTCTTGGCCTGGCCTCTCCTTTCCATCTCTGCCTCTGCTTACTCTCCACTATAAATAGACAATAATGGCGCCTGAGGTCGTATCCAGAGGAAATTCATTTGTCAGGCTCTCAGTTTAACTCTATTGGCCTCTGTGACTACGATGAATTTTCTTTAGTTCACTACTGGTCAAGGACCCTAGAGCACTTTTCAGAAATTAGAATGAGATGATTAGTAAGAAGCAATTGTTAACTAAATGGAATTGAATTTTTGGTTATGTATAGGATTTTGTTGTGACTCCTAAAGAAAACAGAAAAAAGAAAAAGAAATTGATAGAAAAGGAAAGCAATAGAAGAATAAAGAAGAACGTGTTAACTCCCTGGAAAATAATCCCATGGAGTCCATCATATTTAGTCATCCTTCTCTCCTAGACTGGCTCACTAGGAGTAATGTTTGTAAACATAGAGAAAACCCTCAGTTCTTTCTCCAGTTCACAGTCACTTGTAATAGTCAGGAGTCCAAGAAATCTATCATATTTGATCAAGACAAGCATAAATCATTTATTCATAGTTTACCATTCCTAGTTTGATTTATTGATTCCCTTCCAGACAAGACAAGGTCAATACCAATATATATATATATATTACACTTCTTGCCCTTAGGAGAGAACAGCCTAACCAACAAATTCATCTTCGCCTCTGACCTCATGAATCTTGACACTAGGGGTACTATAAGAATAGAAATAGCCCTTATAGGCAGCCCTTCAAATGGGAGGATCTGTGTAAGAATAAAAGTAGAGAGTGGAGGAATTAATGATGAGAAATATGATGGCTGTGTCACAGCTATTCTGCTCCTCACCATGGGACGATCTTTTTCATTCAACATGAGATTACCTATTCATATCAGTATTTATGTCCAGTATTTTTTCCCTGTGTCATCTCATTCATGTAATGATGTTTCAATGAATTAGGCAAGGTGAGGGGTGAGGAAATGGTAGCATCTTTTAAATCTCCTAATCTGATGCCTCAATAAACTCAGCAGTAATTACAGGCTTCCAACCCTGACTAGCAGGATCAGGGCACTCTAGGGATTTCTTAATTTCTTCCCCTGGTTCCCTACCTAACTCTTGCACTTAATTCAAATGCAGAGTAAACCTGAATACTGCTTAGTAAGCTAGGGCTGCTGAAGCAAAATACCAGAGTTTGCAGGTGACTTAGACAGCAGCCATTTATATTTTATAGTTCTGGAGGCTGAGAAGTTCAAAGTCAAGACACTGGCCAGTGTGTTTTTTTTTTTTTTTTTTTTTCAGTGTGGTTCTTGGTGAGGCCTTCCACCTGGTTTACAGATTACAATCTCACTATGTCTTCACAGGCTGGAGAGAGACGGAACTCTGTTTTCTCTTATTTTAATGAAAACACTCAAAGCATGGCCTCATCTAACCCTAATTACTTCCCAAAGGCCTCACCTCTAAATGCCATCTCATCAGGGGCTATGGCCCCAGTATATACATTTTGAAGGGATACAAATTATTCTGTGGCACACGTATCATATTAAGTGTAGAAAATATTCCCACAAATACATCTGATAATTTGTCTTCTTTTAAAAGTGTTTAGATAGCTAAATTGACGTTTCATGGATTTTAGATTATTCTCAAATTTCTTAACATAAGAACACAAGATCATTTTACTACTCGACCCTAATTTACTTGATTTATATACTCCCCTCCCCTCTATTACTCTATTCTCCAGCGTATGTGTGTATATCTGTGTGTGTGTTTTGCCCTTCACTCAAAATGCCTAATCTTTTCTACATCTTAGCATGTACTGTTCCTTCTGCCTAAGATGCCCTTCCATCCCTCTCATTGAGATAAACCCTTATTCATCCTTCATAATCTAGTCTCACTGAAATGATTCCTGACCTTTCCTTTCTCCCAATGGAGTTAATTACTCCCTTCTCTAATTCCACCCCATTTTGTTCCTACTTCCATTATAACACTGAAGCCATGAGTTTTCTATTACTTACCTATCATTCCTATAGACTATTGCTCCCTTAGAGCTGGGGTAATGCTAAAAAGAAACTTTTGAGTTTGGAAATTCATATCTGTGCCTGGTGTACAATAACCCTCAAAAAATAAAGAAAGAAGGAAGGAAGAAAGGGAGAGAGGGAGAGAGGAAAGGAGGAAGAAAAGAAAGAAAGAAGAAAAAGAGAGTGGTGTCTATGGCTCAAAGGAGTAGGGAGCTATACCCGAGGTGGCAGATTCAAACCCCAGCCCTGGCCAAAAACGAAAGAGAGAAAGAGAGAGAGAGAGAGAGAAGAAAGAGAAAGGAAGAAAGAAAGAAAGAAAGAAAGAAAGAAAGAAAGAAAGAAAGAAAGAAAGAAAGAAAGAAAGAAAGAAAGAAAGAAAGAAAGAAAGAAGAAAAAGAAAACCATTAACTCAGGCCACAGAGTGAAGCATGAGACCAGTGTCTGACTCGCAGGGCTGCAGCTGCTGCTGCTACATCCAGAACAGACTGAGTGTTGGCAGTCTGCACACCAGCTCTGATGAGAGCTGACAGCTCCAGCTCCGTGGCTTTGCCCTAATCAGACTAGACCCTGAGGATGTAGGATTCCCTGTAGAAAGTGCAGATTGAGTGTCATTCAGCATTTAAGGTGAGAATGAAGAGTTCATGCCTATCATAGGTTCTAGGACTGAGAAAGCACTCAATGAACATTACCAATTAGTTGTATTTCTATTTGATGGTCAGCATATACTATCCTTCTTCCTTTAATCCCAACAGAAGAAAACTTAGTAAGTTTTTAAATTTAATTTTTGGAAATATGGAAATAAACTAGTTAAACTATTTAAGTTGGTTTGGATTAATTTCAATATTATAGATGCATAGATATTTACTATAGGATGCTAAAACTCAATGGGTGTAATTGACCATATTAAAATTATAAGGGCCATAAATTTGCTTTGATGGTAGTTACATTAATACTTTAAGAACACTTTTATGAATACTAAATATTGCTGCTTGTTTTAGTTACTATTACTGTGTAACAAACCACTTCATAACTAAGTGGCTTAAAACAGCCACCATATATTTTCAGTTAGGGACCTGTGAGCTGGTTGGATGGTGATCACCAGGAAGAACTTGGCTAACTTTGGCTGGGCTCATTTGTACATTCATGTCAGTGGAGCTGTTCTACTGTGTTCTCCCCTGGGATGGCTCATCTCACCCTGTAGGAGGCTATCCAAGTTTTGTTAAAAAGATGGTCAAAGGACTCCAAGAGGGAAAGATGCATGTGAGGTCTCTTGACCTCGGTTTAGAACTGATAGGATGTCATTTTGGGGCCACATTTTATGCATCAAAACAAGTTATAAGTTTAGCCTAAATCTAAGGGATGGAAACTGGACTTCATCTTTTGATGGCAGTTGCTAAAAAGCTGTATAGCAGAGAACACTGTGAGACTGTTGTTTGGGTTTGTCAATGCAATCAACCAGTCATGGTAATTATTACAGCAAAAATAGCTCACTTTTTGAGTTTTCTGAAATTTATACTAAAAAAGTTAGATTCTGTGCTGAGGTCAAAAAAATATAGCTTGACACTATGGATACTCAGATGGTTACAAGAAAGCCACAAAAACTTCCAAATAATCATGTCTTCCTGTTTAAGTCAGAGTAGCATAAATCTCGTATGGTCATCAACACCATGACAACTCAGTAAGCACCTGACACTGTGGTAGGTGTATGGATTCCCTGTAGCATAGGGAATGCTATGAGTTCTTTGTCTGAAAGGACACCATCTCTATCACCCTGGGATTGGTCACTGGCACCTTATTAGTTTTCTTGGTGAGCTCATGTGGCTCTTGTGGCTCAGTATCCAATGTGGCTTTCATCTCACACTGGTGATTCCCCAACATTCTACATCCCAGTGTACTGTGACCATATCTTATTTATATTTATGCTTTCCCAGTGGGGACCACCTAGTGTTTCATTTTGTTTAATTTCCATTCCTTCCCACCTACTATGATCCCGCTTCACACTTCAATATTCAGAAACTTGGAGAGGTATGTGAGTGGAGAATTGACATGCATCTTAGCTGAGTCCTCTGACACAGTGTACCACAAGGCTACGTTGGGGTCTCATCTGAAGCTTCTAGTGGGGAAGACCCCTCTCAGGTTAACTTATGTGGTTGTTGGCAAAATTCAGTTTTGTATGGGCTGCTGGACTGAGAGTCTAAGTTCATTTTCATGTGGGCCTCTCAATAGAGCAGCTCAAAATGCCATCTGCCTTCCATCAGAAGTGAGAGTGTAAGAAAGGTAAGCAAGGCCAGCACGGTGTCTCACACCTGAAATCCCAGCACTCTGGGAGGTCAGGCAGGATGAATCACCTGAGCTCACAGTTTCAAGGCCAGCCTGAGACCCTCGCCTCTAAAAATAGGTGGGTGTTCTGGTGGGTCCCTGTAATCCCAGCTACTCAGGAGGCTGAGGCAAGAGAATCGCTTGAGCCCAAGAGCTGTGCACACAGCACTGTACTGGGGCGACAAAGGGAAATTCTGTCTCAAAAAAGAAAAAAAAAAGTAAGCAAGATTAAAGGTATAGTCACTTTTTAACATAAGCTAGTAAATGGCCTGTTATTACTTTTGTTATACTTTATTTATTAGAGTCTGGTCACTGGGTAATCTTAGCATTCTGGGAGCAAAGGAGGGTGGATTGCTTGATCTCAGGAGTTCAAGACCAGTCTGAGCAAGACAGACACCCTATCTTTACTAAAAATATAAAAACTAGCTGGGCATTGTGGTGGGTGCCTGTAGTCCCAGCTACTTGAGAGAGAGGTGGATCACTTCAACCCAAGATTTTGAGGTTGCTGTGAGATATATGAGGCCATAGCACTCTACCCAGGGTGACAGAGTGAGACTCTGTCTCAGAAAAAGAAAAAGTCATTGGTTCCATTATACATTCAAGGGAAAGAGATTGTGTGAGGGTATTGAAAAGCACACCAATTATAATTACGGTGAGCAACACTCCTTTGGTTCCAGACACAGGTATTATGGCTTTGGAAGAAATAACATCTATTATTTCCTGATTGAGAACATATGTCTTATTTGTCATGACAGCAATTCAACCACAAGCCTCAAAGCCAGTACAGAACTGCAATAAGCTATTCTGTCATTCTGTAAGCCTGGGAGATATGATGTAAGAGAAATCTAGGAAATGCAATATAAGAAAAGACCAGTGGCTTCCAAGAGCACCAAAATAAGGATTTATTTCACAGTTATAATTTATTTCTTAGAAGAAATGTTTTTCTTCCTATTGGATGATGTATAAAGATGTTCCGTCAGTCCACAAACTACATGGCTGGCAGAAGCCTGATGGGCAGGGAATCTAAACTCAGCGCCTATTTCAGTAAAGGAAAAATGTTTTACTGAACCATGATCTAGTAAGATCAAATTATCATGTTACCTTGCCCAGGCTGGTCCTGTGGGGAATGACACTGCCTGAGAGACTCAGATGTTCCCTGCTGCTGCTGTCACAGAGCACTTGGTGGTGGGAACAGGGCCATCCCTGACCTCACGTCATTGTCTCTGGCCATCTGTTTGTGTGCCTGTTGAGTGAAGAGAGGGGGTTAGGTAGAGACTGGAGAAGGAAAACTACTGAAATCCAGAAACAGTTTATAATTTCAGTTGGATAAGAAAAAAGATTTTCTGAAGTTCATATAATTTTTATAGAAATTTTCATAAAACCCAAATATTCTTACACTATGGGCTTGTCTGGAAGGGTAAAGCTATTTGTCTATCTCCACATGTTTTTTGTAAATAACCCATCTCCCTTAATTCTTTCATGTCCTTGATTTTGGCCAAACCTCTATGTCATTGCTGTTTGAACTGTTGATCTTCAATTCAGGCCACAGGGCCTTCTAGAAAAAAATGGACAAAAACCAAAACCAAAAAGTTCTATAATGATTCACTTTATCCCTTATCTTTCAAAATCACACCAAGCCCGGGAGATATGATATAAGAGTGTTGTAGCACTTTTCCCGGGAAGATAGATGCTCCGGTGATTAAGAAAGAAACAAAAAATTGAGCTTCACTTACAGATGGTTTTGCAAGATACAGCTACGCAAGTAGGGTATGGATTTCCATACTTTTAAAGCTGGAGCCTCATAGTTGAAGTATTTCAATACCATTTCTTCTAAAAAAAAGTAGTGAAAGGTGCAAAGTATATGAATTGGCCCTTCTGATTTGAGGGGACACTCTGATAATCTTCACATCTCTCTCACCATTTCACTGTCTTTGAAGAGCCTACTATTTCATAGAATTTCAAGTCACCACTTTTATGCCCTGCTTCACTGTTCCTATCATAATGATGACATTAATCCTAGGACCATTGTATTCAACTGTGAAATTATTAGATGATGGAATTTTCTTCACAGTTCAGGATATGAAATAACACTGAGGCAGGGTGGTGGAGCAATAACAAAGCTTTATCCAAGCAAAAGTACAGTCCTTTAAAAAAGGTTATAACAGTATTTTTTACTACATGGGATTAAAACATGAATCTAAAATTAACAACTGGGCACAATTTATCTGTAGTTGTGTTAACTAGGAAATAAAACCCTGGAACAACAGCTATGCTCAGCTTCATTTTCTGGATAAATAATTAGAATCAAGTTTGTTTTTCATGATACTTTTGTACTCAGCCCAAAGTCTAAGTAAAACGTAATGGCGATAGGTATCAGTGTTTTATATGGAGCCATTTAATAATACTGTTAATTACTAATGTAATTAATGTCATGTAATTCACATTGCAGGAATGTGAGATTGCTTTCAATTTACTATTTCTTTTGTAGGAAGGGGGTCTCCACTTGATATTTTCTACAAAATACTCCCATGTCAACTTTTCTACCAAATTAATCCACTTATCCCACATAGCTCAGAGAACCAAAGTGGGGATTCCCAAAAGAATCTTCTAAAGATGTCTATTTTGACCAACTGCTCTGGGGAAATGTTTTTATAAAGTGTTCAAGCTCTCACTGAGTCACATTCCTTTCATTGCTCAACTTTCTGAGCCCAAGCTCTGCTGGACGATCACAGTGGAAATCTCTATCTCTAGGAACATTGTTAGTTCACAGCTGGTGATCAATAATCTCCAAAAGGTTTGGATATTTTCTGTTTCCTAGTACAGAATTTCCCTTGTAAATAATTACAGATCTTTAAGGAAGAATAAGAGAAAGATTAACCAAGTATATGTTTGATGTGATTTCAAAATATTTCCTGAAGCGCTCCAGCTTTCTTGTACAATAAAGGGAGTTTGGTTTGCGTCCTCCTCCTGAAATGGGAAGGGGATGATTGTCTGCAATGACCTAACATTATGATTCCAGTCAGGTTTTTCCCATTAAATCTCTCCTGTTTTTAAGTTGCTAGCTGCTCACCAGAATAGAATTACTTTTCTCCCTTGGATGCAAGGTTGCAGTTCCAAACTTCCTTGCAATTGCATGTGGCCATAAGACAGAATGCTAGCCAGCGGGCTACAGAACTGAATGCTACCCAACTAGCCACAGGACTGAATGCTACCAGCTGGCCACAGGACTGAATGGTGGCCAACTGGCCACAGGACTGAATGCTGGCCAACTGAATGATGTCTCCAGTGAAGTTTGTCACTTCCAGGTCTGGCTCATACCAACCTCTCCCCTGGGCTCCTTTATATTTTTTCCCTTCTAGCAGCTCCTGTGGAAGCTACATGTTAAGGTTGGTGGAGATGCCACCAGCCTATATCGCCTGGTGGCTGTCTGCCACCTTCTATCCCTTTCCTTCAACCTCCAGCTGGGGTCCCCAAAGACCTCACCATCAAAGTCACAATTGCTTTCTTCAGCCCATGATAAATGTGACCATTTTTCTCTGATTACTTATTAAAGAGCTCATTTCAACTGTATCCCCCCACTAGTATATAGTTTTTTTTTGTTTGTTTGTTTTTAAGGAGAAATAAAATAAAAACAAGCTGTTAAAACACTTTTCAAATATTCAGGTACACACTTCATTAGCTTTCCTTTCTGGGCAATCTTGGGGAATACAGTGGAAGAGCAGGTCACAAATGTCCCCATCATTTCTAACTACGTAATACCAAGAACAATACGTTATTTCAGCTTATTTAGTGTATATTACTACTGAGGTCAGGTTTTGGTAGGCAAGCTGGATAATCAAGATATGTGCAGATATTAGAATAAGCACAATCATTCTAGAATATTGTTTGTCCTAGAATATTCAAAATTAAGTTGATAAAAATTTTAAAATCTGGAAAATGAAAGGTAAAAAGCAGGAAATTGGACAAATTTCTTCCTTTTTTTTTATATAAAAGTAATTTCTTCACCTTAAGGAGAAATGGTCACCTCAGTCAAGAGAGAGAAGAAGAACTGCTTCAAACAGCAAGAGAGGTTGCATGTGATTTAAGGTTTAGGAGTTGACATATTCTCTGAATCTTTTTGTAGCAGTCTAATATCAGTTATTAGATTCATGTTTTATTCTAATCAAAGCTTGAACTTTTCCAGAGAGATCTGGTAATTAAGTGAACTCAACATTTTTTACAATTTGGCAGACAATGCATTCAAGTACCAAGTTTGATTCTTGGCTTCTGTAGGCCTCCAAATGTATCACGATGTAGAGAATTGTGGATTTGAAGCTGTGTATTGAGAATTTTGAGCTGGCCATGCTCCTCTTTAGTCTGTCTATTGTCCCAAAAGAAGTCAACCTCTTTTCATTCTTATTGTTCTAAAGCAGACAATTCAGTTTTATAAAACCTTACTTTCAAAAGATACTTTATTCCAGGAGACCACAGTTGATAATTCAATTAGAAAATCCATTGTTGCAAGTTCTGGTGTACTAGAATCACATTCCCGATCCCCAGCAGGACATTGCCTAGCTTCAGGCCCAAATAGGCAAGACAGTTGTCTTAATCTGTTTGTGTTGCTGGGAAAGAATATATAAGGCCAGGCAATAAAGAAGAGAGATTTATTAAGTTTGTAGTCTGCAGGCTGTACAAGAGGCAGGATGCCAGCAGCTGCTTCTGACGAGAGACTCCGCTGCCTCCATTCACTGTGGGAACCGAGGAGAGCTGGCTCGTGCCCGTCACAGAGTGAGAGAGGAGGCAGGGGAGAATGAGAAAGAGGTGTTGGGCTTCTTTCAATAGTTCTAGAGGGAAAAAGAGTGAGAATTCACTCATTCGGGCCAAGAATGACATTGAGACAAAACACCTCTCACCAGGCCCTACCTCCAAAACTGGGGATCAATTTCAACATGAGACTTGATGGGGAGAAACAACCAGATTTAAACCAAACCAATAATCAATTCCAGATTTTTTGAGAGTTCATTTCCCATTATGTGCTTGTCAGTGTCCTTGGATACTAATGACAGAAAATAGCTCTGATTAACCTAAGCAAACAAGTAAATACATTTAAAGAGTATGAGATAGTGAAACTATCAGTGAGAAATCTGGAGAACCAGATTTCAAAAAGGGCAGAGACAGAAGGAGACAAGCACAGCCAGTACTGGCCTCAGGTGCGTCTCTTTAGGACCCTACTTGCCCTGGCACTACTGTGATTGGACAGCTCCTGAGTCCCTGACCGCTCCACGTCAGAGTCCCTGTCACTGCACCCTTGTATGTGCTTAGCAGTGCAGACCCTTTCTGTAATCTGCCTGACCCCTGCATGCTGTATAATAAGATGTGTGCATGAGGAGAAACCTAAAATTACCAGTGTGAACTATGGGGAATGAGTAATGGATGAGTCATTAGACTTTCAATGTTTATTCTTCCATTACCATTTTGTCTAATTGATGCAAAATGCTCTGGCTACAAGTAAAAATTCCTGCCAAATCACTCTAGATGCAATTGTTGGAAACCAAGCAACTGTACAGGCACCCCCACCTACCTAATTTGTAGCTTCTTCCTTATGGAAATTGTTATATACATAATAGAGCCACAGGTCAGCCATTTTTACTGGATGCAGGATTGGTGTTCGTGTAAAAATTGCATAGACCTGGTGCTCCCTACCTCCCTCCTTAGGCCTTCATGCATCCTCAGTAGTGCTCATCACGGCTGCAGGGATTACCAAAGTGATTGAACTTCAAAATTTGATTTTAGGATTAGAGAAGAGGGGTCCCATGTAGGACTTGGGCTAATTCGAATCTTCCTTTCCAGATTTACCTGAGCTCTGAATTTGGAGATTATCAAGAGCTTTGGATGTGGGTAAAATAGTGACTTTAGTTGAACCCATTCATTGAGGATGAGTTTATTTCATTTTTGAGATAGTTTATTTCATTTTTGAGATAGTATCTCCCTCACTAGGCTGGAGGGCAGTGGCAGAATCATAGCTCATCACAGCCTCAAATCCTAGGCTCAAGTGATCCTTTTGTCTCAGCCTTCTGGGTAGCTGGAACTACAGGCACACACCACCAAGCCCAGCTAATTTTAAAAAAATTTTTGTAAAGATTGGGTCTCACTAGATTTCCAAACTGGCCCCAAGTTCCTGGGATCAAGCAATCCTTTCTCAACCACCTAAAGTTCTAGGATTACAGATGTGAGCCATTGCATCTGGTCCATTATTGAATTATAATTTCAGTTTTTCTATATAATGGTTCTATCCCTTTCATTCTTCATATCTTCTACTCATTTGGCTACAACTTTCCATTTCTTTGCTGAGACTTATTTGTATTAATGTTCACCATTGCTCGTTGAAGCATTTCTATAATGGTTGCCATAAGGTCCTTACAATTTTGACATTTTTGTCATCTCACTGTTGATATCTATGGATTATCTCCTTGATTTGTTTGGAGGTCTTCCTGATTTTTGGTAAATGATGATGTTCCACAATGCCCTTTCCTGTTTTCTGACAACACTTAGGGGGAAACCTGCATGTAGCTTCTCACTGCTTGTGCTATGTAAGAAGGAAAAGGCTGCAGTGTGACCGTCTCTGACAACACTGCCATGTCAGGAGGTAACACTGCTGTCTAAATTGCAAATCTATTTTTTCTAAAATTATTTTTTCAATATTGCAAGTGGATGATCAATTATTTTTCAGTTAACACAATTATTTGTGTTATTTGCCTATAATCGAAGTTTGAAATATCTAAGCCTATAATCTAAGTTTGCAAAGATTTGAAGAAAAATTGAAGCTGCAAATAAATCATCACTATTACATTAAGTGGCGTTATAGGTAGCTGATGACAGTGGCTGTTTAAACAGAAGCTTGAGTCCGTCTATATCAAAGTTTAATTTTCTGGAAATAAAAACTAAGTGATGATTTACATTTTGTTAAGGTATTTCTTCACTTTTTAAAAGTGATTGTTAAGTTTGGGCTTTGAAACTTGGCAGATTAAAATACAAATATTTTTCCTATTATTAGCATGTCTTTGTAGTTCTGCCTGTTAAGAAAGAAATAATAAGATCTGTGTTGTGGAATGGATAGAGAAGCAAACTACCTGAACCACAGTAAAGACCCAGTCAATAATTATTGTATAATGGCATTAAAGAAATAATTATTGAATCTATTTTATGCCAACTCATAGAAATATGGGTTCCAAATGACACAACCTCTAATCTTAAAACATGTTTTCTATTTTTTCTAGGATCAGAGGAGATCAAACTATTACTCTTTGCAGATAACATGATTATATATCTAGAAACCCCAGGGAATCGACTACAAAACTCCTAGTGATTAAGGAATACAGCCGCATCTCACAATACAAAATTAACACTCACAAATCTGTGGCCTTTATATATATCAACAATAGTCAAGGGAAAAAACAATCAAGGATGCTATTCCCTTTAGAATAGTGCCAAAGAAGATGAAATATCTTGAGTGTATCTAACAAAGGACGCAAAAGATCCCTTTAAAGAGAACTATGAAACTCTGAGAAAAGAAATAGCTGAAGATGTTAACAAATAGAAAAAACATACCATGCTCATGGCTGGGAAGAATCAACATTGCTAAAATGTCTATACTACCTAAAGCAATCTATAGATTTAATGGGCTCTCAATTAAAGCATGTCTGTCATACTTTAAAGATCTGGAAAAATTAGCACTTTGTTTCATATGGAAACAGAAAAAACCTTGAATAACCAAGACATTACTCAGAAATAAAAATCAATCAGGAGGAATCACGCTTCCAGAATTCAGACCATACTATAAATCAATAGTAATCAAAATAGCATGGTACTGTCAAAAAAAATAGAGAGGTAGATGTATGGAACAGAATTGAAGATCAAGAGGTGAACCCAGACACTTATCATCATTTGATCTTTGATAAGCCTATCAGAAATATAAATTAGGGGATTTATATTCAATAAACGGTGCTGGGTGAATTGGCTGGCGACCTGTTGAAGACTGAAACTGTACCCACACCTTTCTTCTCTAACAAAAGTTGACTCTCACTGGTTAAAGGACTTAAACATAAGACATGAAAATATAAAAATTCTTAGAGAGTTCAGTGGAAACAATTGAAGAAATTGGCCTGGGGTTGAAGCAACCCCAAAAATACATTATTGGAATCTGATCAAATTAAAAACTTCTGCACTGCCAAGAACACACTAAGTAAAGCAAATAGACAGCCCTCAGAATGGGACAGGATTTTTGCAAGTTATATTTCCAACAAAGGTCTAATAACCAGAATCCATAGAGAACTCAAACTTATTACTAAGAAAAAACAAGTGATCCTATTTCATTGTGGGCAAGAGACATGAACAGAGGCTTCTCTGAAGAAGATAGGCACATGCTCTGCAGACACATGAAAAAATGCTCATCATCTTTAATCATCAGAGAAATGCAAATCAAAACCACTTTGAGATATCCAGATATCTTACTCCACATCACAAAATCCCCAAACTGCAGATGTTGGCGTGGATGTGGAGAAAAGGGAACACTTCTGCACTGCAGGTGGGAATGCAAGCTAGTACATTACTTTTGGAAGGAAGTTTGGAGAACACTCAGGGACCTAAATGTAGACCTGCCATTTGATCCTGCAATTCCTCTTCTACGTGTATATCCAAAGGACCAAATACCATGTGGCAATAAAGACATTTGTACCACATTGTTCATTGCAGCTCAATTCACAATTGCCAAGGCATGGAAGAAGCCCAAGTGCCCATCGACCCATGAATGGTTTAATAACCATAATGGTACATGTATACCATGGAATACTGTGCAGCATTAAAAAATAATGGAGACTTTACCTCTTTTATGTTTACATGACTTAATTTAAAAAAAAAAAAAAGTCCAGAGAGACCGAAGGAAAGATGTGACATAGTCCTCTTTAAATAACAAAATACAAATCATATCTTTTAAAATGAGTTTATGTTTACAATAAAGGACCTAATATTAAAAACCTGTAACTCTAACAGGCCAGACTAATTCCTTCATATCTACTTTTGTAGATTTGATCCAAAATGGAAAGTTTTTTTCCGGATTCATTTTTTTCCCCTACCTGCTAAAGTCAATACAATGGCTCAGTATATTCGCTACTAAAATAAGGGGAAAAAAGAGTCAAGAACTGAAGATCTTAAGAAAGATTAAGAAAAGACATAATAAGAAAAACTTACAAGGGTTAGAAGATTTTGGAGTATATGAGAGAGTGTGAGAATGTGCTCATGTGTCCACACATCTTTATGCAGGGGACTGTGATTTTAAATATATTTCTCATATTGAATGCCGTATGACATTTAACATTAAATGATTTTTCATGTTGTAAGAAAAACTCAATGTCTAAAAAAAAAAAAAAAACTCATTTTCTTCAAGTAAAGGAAGCTCATTGTGAAGAGGTTCAATAAGACCTTAAATTGGACCTCAAACCAGAGAGCAATCGAGAGAGAATTTTGACTTTAAATTGAGTTTGGAGTTCTGGCTATTGCACTTAAGTAGTAGACATATCCTTATCAACCACTTCAGTAAGACTATGTTTGAATTTTAAAGTCTTGATTAGACTTTTGCTTACCTAAGAATGATGAGAAAATTTATAGGACTGAGTTTATATGTAGGTACAGAGAAATGGTTCTTCCCACCAACCAGTGACAAAAACTGTGGGGTACAAAATGAAGTGCTTTTATGATTTGCTTTCCTCAAACTCTACTTGTATTCAGAAGCATGAGAAAATAGGAAGAGCAGGGAATAGTCTTAATTCGGTCAGCAGCTCATCTCCAAGACTCGAGGGGTCACATCACACGCGCATCTGTGTTCTGGTCTCTGTACATGCAGTTAGCCAGCTTCTCTCAGACCCTCCCAAACCCAGTTCAGATGGGTCACTGTTCATAAGACTTCTGGGGACAACACCTCTCACTCTAGGTCATTGCATGGATTTTTCTTTAGCGCAGAGGTTCTCAATCTCTTTGGTTTCAAGACCTTTTGACATTCTTAATTATTACTGAAGTTCTCAAAGATGTTTGGTTTATGTAGATTATACCTATTTGTAGTTATTGTTTTAGACATTAAAACTGATAGTTTTAATCATTTACATACTTAACTAAAAATAACAATAAAAATCCATCCTGTGTTGATATAGGGAACCTATTTCTATGAAAAAGAACTCTAATTTCCAAAATAATATACCTACTAAGAGGTACCTTAGCAAGATACCTCATCTGTACCTTTGCAAGTCTCTACAGGTCTCTGGATTCTCATAACTGCTCCTGCATTCAATCTGTCATGACTTGTTGTTTTGCCTGATGTGTATGAAGAAAATCTAGCCATATGTAGAAGTGATACTGGAAATGGAAGGACCTCATGAACACACTGAAATGTCTTGGGAACCACTAGATCCTTTGACCAAACTTTGCTCTAATAGGCTTATTTCTGTGGCATTCACCTTCACGGCACCTTTGAGTTTGACAGACCCAGAACACATAGCACAGTTGTATTCTGACAGCTGCATCTTAGGGACTCCCAAATACCTATGTGTGTATATGTAATATAAACATGTGTACACATATAAATACCTATCTATATGTACACATTCCTACACACACATATAAGAATGGATTTTAAAGACTCCAATTCATATAGTAATTGTATAGAACCTAAAATTACAGACATACAATTGTAGTGTATGTATCTACATGCTACATCTTACATACACTTATAAGATTAAAAAGAATCGATATGATATAATAACATGTAACATGAGCGACATTTCACTACACACTTTATTGTGAAAGTAGCAAGAAAACAATAGCAAACAAACTGTTTTCAAAGGATCGAATTTATAATTTTACTACAAACATGGAAGTGGCAATGGATTCTATTCTTAGGGTCAGAAATTTGTTTCTTGTCATGTCACTTCAACTCTAGTTCTCAATTTCCTCATCTGTAAGTAAATAAATAAATCAATAAAAGCAATATGTCAGGTCCCCACTGTCCTCCACTGTGCCATCTGCTCTAACATTTCACTCTTTTCATAGATCAAGTAAACGAAGCTCATACCACTTAAAACTGACGACTTGGATTTAGGTCACCTTAGCGGCTTTAAGTCTCCTTCTTCAGATACCTGCCCTGGTGGTAATGAGTGATAATTGATTAACTCAGTCCAGCTCCTTAGGCTAAGGCTTCCACGAACCTAATGAAATTGGTGAAGATACAGATATCTCTGGGAAAATCAAAATTGCTTTCAGGGCTAAGGTATTTTATCAATCTTAATTTTTCTAAAATTTCATCTTGTGTGTTCCGTCCTGCTCTGGCTATCCCCAGATCCTTTGGGAAAGTACAGCATGGTCCTGACGTCTCTGACCTGCAGGTTTGTATTTGGAGACCGCTCATCATTGAGCCGGATCACATGTCCACAGCCATGAATCTGATTTCAAGCAGCGATGTCGGCTTCTGAGAAACACTCTTTTCTGTTCTGTTTGTACTTGACAGCTTTGCTTCCTTGTGCTAGGGAACCATTCAAGTAGTTTTTTCTGTCTTTAGCAAGTGACCCAGGCAACAGGGCTGCCACTCCATGCTGTTTACAGCTCGGGGGCCTGATCCTATCTGGCCCTGGGGATCTTACAGGTTACTGTCTGTTTAGTGCCCTTCCCACGTTCCTTTCAGAAATAGAGAGCCAATAAGGAGAAAGTCGTGGAGGAAAATACTGACACTTTAGAAAAACCAATTGAAGAGTCATAAAAGAAAGAACTTAAAACACTTCCAAACATAACTTTCTTTGACAGGCAATTTCCAGGAACTTTTCTTGCCAGATGCCAAGGTAAAACTTGGGGTTCGGCATGTTCACATGCTCAGAATGTGGAAAAAAGCACTTTTTTGGGGGGGGCAAAAAAAAGAAAAAAAAGGTTGAAATGAGATGTATGTAAATAAATCATTGTTGTAAAAAGAACGCAGACTATGCTGCTCAGTGATACTCTTGGAAAACAGAGAAAAATAGGGAACAAGCAGGCAACTAACTCTGGATCATTATACTGATGGTAGTTTAATTAGGTCAAGGGCATCTTTGCTTGTTTCCAACCTGAAATGTTTTCTTGTATAATTGGACTTCATAACTGATTTCCAGCTTAATTTAGTTGCAAAAATGTACTTCTTACTGCCTTCATTATATGCTTTCTTGACATTCAAAAATGGCTATCACACTCTCATATAACTCAACGTAAATGATGAAGTGAGAATATCAACAATAATGTATTTATGGAATTTCCCTTCATTTATATTTTTGCTTATGGCTTATATGCAATATTATTTAACAGTTGGCTGCTAGTCTTATTAGGGTCACATACTACATTGAAATAGTGATTATAATCTTTTGATAAAGAGATAAATTGTCTCTGTATTCTTATATTTCTTCCTTAGTTTTAATCCCTTAATAATCTAAATACTACTTAGATGTGGCCTCTATCTTATGTAAAGATCTTGTTGCCTGAATAAGTTATGATGTGGTGAATAGAAACGTAAATAAAGATAAGACACATTATTTTTACTAAAGGATAGAATAGTCTGTAGTTTTTGCCTATATTTAGTAATTGTTAACATATAGTTGCATTAAAGATTTTCACATTATAAGTAGAAACATATGATGCACATTTGCATCCAAAAATACTGATTCAGTGTCCGAAAAAGAAAATGCATTCCTACGCCTGCTTAGCTTCACAGCTGAGCCACAGCCCAGGCCTATTCATCAACACTACAAACATTCGTTGAAATTCCAGCCACTGTGGCTAGAAAAACAAAGCAAAGTAAGACATGGTTTCCACCCTGGGGGAACTAAAGAGAAACTTCTTAGTCCAGATTTACCTTCTTGCATTATCTAATTACAGAACATTTTGAACGTTTAGAATTGTATGAACATGAAATTAAATGACTTTTGAGGCAGTGAGCTTTTTGCTGGTGAAATTCTTCATCCTCTCATTCATGTTGTTCTTTCAACAAAATTCCACATGAATACCTATAATTTCCTACAGTGGTATCTGCGATGCCAGCGAAACAAAAAGAAACTTAAACTCAGGAGGGATTTTGCCCAGATGGTGCTCACTTTCTGGGAAATGCTTGGGGAAGAGTGTGGCTTTGGACGTAGACATTTCAGTTAGAATTCTGGGTGCTCTATGCATTGTTCATATGTCACTAGACAGTTTGCTTCTTGAAACTTTATATCCTTGGCAGTGAGAAAGAAATAATACCAGGATTAGTGGTTTTGAAAGAAAACTTGAGTGCTTGTTTCTACCAACAAAACAGACAAACGGGATCCCTTTGTTACTGCGGAAGAAATTTTGTCAAGAGGCTACAGGCCAATAATGAACAGGTAAGTAGGACTCTGGTACATGTGTGTTCTACTCCCCTCTTTCTCACACACACTGACCCAAAATATCACATGATATAGTCAAGCTGGCTAGTCCCTTTTTGTTTTTCACCTTTTTAAATCTCCCCTTTGCATTCTCAGGGACTCATCGTCACGTGTCTCATGTGAGGCAGTCTGTGCGCATTGACATCCTTTCGATTTGGTGCGCTCTAGACGATACACACTTACTGTTTATTCTTCTTGCCTTGTTCTTTCTTGGTTACAAATCTGTTGGTGAAATGAATACCACAGCTGACAGCAATTCGAAATTTCAGATTACATTTTTATGGAATCTTTAGGACATTGGGAAAATTAGAGCTCACCTTTACTATCCTATCTGTAACATGTGCCTTTCTGCCTACCTGTGCCACTTATGCACTGAATTCATAATTTAAAATACTCGTGTTAACAAGTATAGTGTGTAGGGGGGAGGACAGCTGGGGACGGAGGAAGGAGGGAGAGTATTTGGTGGGATCTCACCAATGTGCACAATGTGGAGGTGCTCAACACACCCCCGGGTGAAGGCCTCAACTACAACTTGAACTTTCTATTAGAAATGAAAACAATGTAACCTAATCATTTGTGCCCTCATATTAATCTTAAATAAAAGTAAAATAAAATAAAATGCATATGCTAACAAGCATGAGGTAAGTACATATAAGCAACAGATACAACTGGATTTTGCTTATAGTAAGTGTCTTTACAAACTAGTGATTACTAAAATCAGCACTAGGTAAGCATTTAAGCATTGACACAGCTGGGCAATGTGTTTGGCATGCACCCTCTCCCTAACCAGCTTGTGTGTCTTCTACCAGTCATTCAATGACTGCTGGAGACAAGCTCTGTTTAAACCCTTTACAGGGCTGAGGAAGACGAAGCCGACCACAGCTGAGACGGTAGGGCCAGGAAGCAGTCCAGGTAGGACAAAACGATTAAATGCAGAAGCCATCTTAAAAAGAAGCCATCTTAAAAATTGAGCAAGCTTTCTGCTTGGTTCAGCTGCTTCTGGGGGTATTTTGAAAAACTTGATATCAATCTTCTGGCTTCAATTATTGAAAAATGACATGCAGTACTGAAGTTGTAAAGAAATCTGGTCTGAATGCCCTGTTGAAGAGTGTTCATGAAAGACTCAGAATGTTTTTCTCAGCACCTTCTCCATCTAAAATTAGAGCATCAGGGAACTTATTCAAAGACCTGAATTCAGATATGAAACCCAGAGCCCAGGCAGCGCATTCCTGCCTCCTCACCGCAGCAGCTCTACCCGCCTCTACTGTGCCTGGTGAGATCCTCACGGAGCCCGGCCTGCGGCTGTAATGGCGCCCTCCAGACGCCCTCCATGGAGGCCTCTGAACTTAACCAAAACTAGGGAAAGGTTAGAAAAGATAGGAAGACTCCCCCGTAAATTTCGAAAATGAAGGCTCTCCATAAAACAATTAAAACTTTTCAAGAGCGTAAACAGCACATCCAGAAAATAGATATTTTGCTTCCTAGCATTTTTTCATAAAATCAAAACTCTCCAAATGAAATCATGCATATGATACACCAATTATTAAAACAGAATAAAGAAATCACATCAAGTTGCAATTTGCAGCCACTCTATTTAATATCCTCTCAGCTCAGATACCTTGAAATGTCAGAAATAAGTGTGTGTGTTTGTGCAGGAAACAAGTATTTACATACATACAGGGACGAGAAAGGGTTTTATTGCCCACTACTGGGCCTCACAGATATTGCACTATTTACAAACTGAGGCTCTGTGGCAGCCCCGTGCAAAGCAAGCCTAGTGGCACAGGTTTTGCAGCAGTGCGTGCCCACTTTGCCTCTTTGTGGCACATTTAGGTAATTCGCACCATAATGCGAATTTTTCACAATTATTTCACCTATTATGGTATCTATGTTCAGTAACCTTTGATAACAGTATAATTGGGTGCACCACAAACTGTACCCATAACGTCAATTGATAAACGTGTGTGTTCTGAGTATTTCACTTACCAGCCATTCCCGTTTCTTTCCCTTTCCTTGGGCTCCTTATTCCTGAGATACGGAAATATTGAAATTAGGTCAATTTCTAACCTCACAATGACACACTGACCTCTCACGCTTAGGGAAGGGCCCCGTGTCTCTCATGTTAAATCAAAAGACAGAAATGATTATATTTACTGAGGAAGAACAAAAAAGGAGAAGTTAAACACCAGGACTCTTGCACCAACAGTTGACCAAGCTGTGAATGCAAAGAAAAAGCTCTGAAGGAAACCAAAACTGCTACTCCAGTGAACACCTGAATAATAAGAAAGCAAAAGAGCTTTATTATTGATAAGCAGAACATTTTATTGGTCTGACAGGAGACCAAGGGAGCCACAACATTCCCTTAATTCAAAACTTCATCCAGAGCAAATTCTGACTCTTAACAATTCTGTGGAGGCTGAGAGAGGTGAGGCAGTTGCAGAGCTATAGAAAAAAGTCTGTAGCTGGCAGAGGTTGGTCATGAGGTTTACGGAAAAAAACACCTCTGTCACATAAAAAAGGGCAAGTTTCAGCAGCAAGCCATCCTGAGTTCTAGCTGAGATGAAGCTGACTACACTGAACAAAATGGTGACGTGAGGCTGAAGCCAATGCTAAGTCCCTGTTCTGGAAGTTCTAGGGCCCTTTGGAATTATGTTGACTCCCCTGGGCCTGTGCTCTCTAGATGGAACAAGGAAGCCTGGGTGGGAGCACATCTGTTTGCAGCGTGGTTTACAGGCTATTTTAAGCACAGTACTGAGACTTGCTACTCAGAAAAAAGAAAAAAAGATTCCTTTCAAAACAGTGCTGCTCAATGATAATTTGCCTGGTCACCCAAAATGGACAAGGAGATAAATACTGCTTTTGTGCCTGCTAATGCAACATCTGAACTCCAGGCAAGGAGTGATTTTGTCTTTCAAGTCTCATTGTCGAAGAAATCGAAACATTTCATAAAGGCTATACCTGCTGTAAACAGTGATTGCTCTGAATGATCTGGAAAAAGCAAATTTAAAATCTTCTGGAAAGGATTCACCATTCTCAATGCCATCAGAAACTTTTGTGATTCATGGGAGAAGGCCAAGATACCGACAATAATAAAAATTTGACAGCGGTTGATTTCAACCCTTATGTATGATTTTGAGGGGCTCAAGACTTCCATAGAAGTAACTCCAGATGTGTAGAAATAGCAAGAGAGTTAGAATTAGAAGTGGTGCCCAAAGATGTCACTGCATTGGTATAATCTTGTGATAAAACTGGAATGGATGTTTGCTTCCCATGAATGTGCAAAGAGGGTGCTTTCTCAGCATGAAATCTACTCCTGGTGATGATATTGTGAACACTGTCAAAATGACAGGAACGGATTCACAATATTACATGAACTTAGTTGATAAAGCAGTGGCAGGTTTAAGAGGATTGAATCCACTTTCTAAAGAAGTTTTACTGTGGATAAAATGGTATTAAACAGAATCACATCATACAGAGAAAGCTTTCTAGCAAGGAATAGTCAAGAGATGTGGCAAAGGTCACTGTTGTCTTATTTTAAGAAATTTCCGCAGCTAGCCAGCCTTCAGCATCCTCCACCCTGATTAGCAGCCATCTAGGCAAGATTTTTCAACATCAAAGAAGTTATGACTCTCTGAAGGCTTAGGTGACTGCTTGCATTATTTATCAATAAAATATTTTTAATCAGGTATGTATTTTTCCACCATATTTCTATTGCCCATGCGATGGACTGCAATATAGGGTATGCAAATCGACTGCATACACTGGCAAAGAGTTCCCGTGATTGACTTTGTCAGAGTATTTTCGTTGCTGCCTTGGTCTGGACCCAAACTTGCAGTAATCTAAGGCTCGTTTGTGTTCTCATGTGTCTCTCTGTCTGACCCTCTGCCTCTCTCTCTAATCCATCATCTATCTGTCTAATGCGTAACTATAGCCAAAAGGATTCCAGAAAATAGGAAAAACTGCCACTTTGAGAAGCTGCTAGAGATAAAAAGACATGGAATTTGTTTATCAGGCAAATAAGAAAAGCAACTCCAAGGGCGGCATGTGGACTGGAGGAGACCACTACAGAAGAATTGGCACACAGGCTGGCGGAGCGACACAGCAGCTCCAGAGATGTTATTACTCAGAGCTAAGGAAGCAACCTTGACCAAGGGTCAGAATGAACAGTGGGCTAATGGCTATCAGAATAATCAGACCAGTCGGACCCACCCTGTAGCTTTCTGTAAATTCTGAGGACCAAGCTGAGACGTAGTGTGAACTGAAGGAAACTCTCCCTGTGAGAGAGGGAGAGTCTGTCAGCGTTAGACCACAAGGCCTTGCCCTTAGTAACTAAAACAACCAACAAGAACAATGACCTATAATAATAGAAGAAAAGTACCCTTCTCAGTTTCTCTCTCTTATAAAGACTAAGAGCCTGGGATGCCCATTTATTTGTACTGGGGACCAGCATCACTACCTCTACACCTTCCCACTGCAAGCATGGCCAGACAGCCAGCAAACACAGATAACTCAGGAGAACGGACCACTAGGGGCCAACCTCCCCGCTGGGCCCAGGACCCTGCACTTGACACAGGGCCGTGTGTTAGACTGCCCACCGTTTCTGCTGAGTGCACCTGTCAGGTCCTAGGAGACTTCTACATACCTTTCATCCTATGTCCTCAACACAAGGCACAGTTACATCTGATGCCCAAACACAGTAAAACTTTGTTACCAAAGATATTAGTTCATTGTTGTGTGTGTGTGTGTGTGCGTGTGTCTGAGAAGTTCTCCATAGCAAACACATACCACATTTTTATTAGTCCCTCATGTATTGATGGACACTTGGGTCAGTTCCACATCTTTGTGAATGTGAATTGTGCTGCAGTAACCCAGGACTGCTGGGTCAAATGGTAGGTCCGCTTTTGGCCCTTTGATGCATCTCCACAAGACTTTCCACGGAGGCTGAACCAGTTTGATCTCACCAACACCAGTGTCTATTGTCTAGAGGTTTTCTGATGAAAGTCATTCTCACGGGAGTTCGGTGGCACCTCACTGTCCCTCTACTTACATTTCACTGATGATTAGATGCTGATTGTTTTTTCACTTTTCTTGGCCATTGGATTTTTTAAAAAAGCTTCTGTCCATATTTTTTGTTCACTTTTTAATGAGATTATTTGTTTTTAATTCTTCCTAATTTGCTTGAATTCTTTAAATTCTGGTTATCAGCACTTTATTAGATGTGTGGTATACAAATATTGTATTTTCTCCAGCCTGTATTTTGTCTATTCACTTTATTGATTATTTCCTTGGCTACGCAGAAGCTTTATGAATTAATCAGGTCTGATTTGTTGATTTTTGTCATTGCGTGATTGCCTTTGCCTAGGCCATGCACACTCTTTGGGTGAGGGGCACACTTACAAGTTTAGCTTGAACTGTACAAAATCAGTTCATAGAACCAAAACATTTGCTTATATGGACATTTGTACTCTCATAATATTCTGAAATTTAAAAAAGAAAAGAATTATGTCAAATCTGCAAATGATAACAACAGACACTATTTGAAGTGTGCAAGAATTTGAGCTGAAGAATCACGTAGGTAATAGGGGGAAAAAATGCCAACTTTTCCCTCGGATATAATGAATGTAATAGAATTTTGTATAATGAAAAATACTGCCAAATTCTTTTATTTTGCTTCTTTTTGTGCTTTAATTTGTGGTTCTGCAGTACTCACAGGTTAGTGGGATATGTACAACAGTATAACTGAGAATTTTTTAATAGGAATTTACACATTGTCATGACTTACTGGAAATTTTCTAGCTTCTCTCAGCATGGACGTTCACATTCTCCTTTTAAGGGTGATCACCAAACCTTTCTGTCATGTGCAGGGTCAACAAGATACTTATGAGGCCTCCTGGAGCTTCTGTTCTAACAGTTAGATCACTTCTACTGGTTGAAACAGGTGCAGAGCCTGGGGCAAGAGCCCCAATTCTTAGAGCCTATATCTAGCGTTGCTTTCAGGAAAGTCTTAAAAAACTTTCTGATATCTTACACAGACCTTGGAATGGACAGTTAAAGCTTTGTACTCATAATTTATCATTTACTTTCTCCAAGTTATCCCAAAGAAAAAACCAAGCTCACTTTTTATACTAATACCTGTATCAATTCGGGAAGAAGAGCCACTCTTATAGGAGTAACATATTTACTCTAGAATTAAACCCTACAGAAATGTGGGAGGTGGAGGGAGATGACCTGGAAAAAGAACTAGAAGGAGCGGGGAAATTGTTGCTGACTCATCTTTCTGAAGCACTAGCATAGCTGGAAAAATCAGAACTTCAGGAAAGAGCTCAAGCAGGACCAGCTACCACAGTGGAACTGTAGGGAAGGAGCAATGGAAGCCCATGGTGCTCTGTTGTCTCTGTGTATCCACCACCTCTGGGATCTGCATCTGGCATCTGGTAGAGCTGTTTAGGGATCCTATTAGCCAGCACGGCTACTCGCCAAGAAAACTGTCTGTGTTTAGAGTGGAAAGGAAGGAGGGAGGAGCCAGGACCGACTGGCACAGGCCTCCTGAGCTCTCAGTATCATATTCAACCCTAGTGACCTCCTGACATTAAAGATTGCTGCCTTCTAAGTGCAGTAAAAGTTCCTCCCTGAACAACTCTAGCTCATAAATATAAAGCAAGGATATTTTGGAAAATGTAATGTCTGTTTTAATGAAGTTCACACAAGAGAGAGCTGATCTCCATCAAAAACCTCAAGAAAAATTTCCTATCTTATCGGTTCTTATTGGCTCAAAAGTATATTGCTAAATCCATCCATGCATCTGGTGGAATGACTGTTCTGTTTGGCTTAGGGTAATTAGTGCCCTCTGCTAAAGCTAGTGGTGGGGTCAATCCTGTCTGAACATCAGCTACCCAGCACATCTGTACAGACAGCTCTGGCTGGTCTGTCAATGATGACCTCTCCAAATCGTGTGGGCAGGAAGGGGCACAGGACTGGGTTTGCTGCAGTAACAGAAGAGGAATGCTCAACACTGATGGGGGAGATGCCTTCACATCAGAGGATGGGTTTGGTAGCATGCAAAATTAATGCAAACAAACAAAACACATATGGGTACATCTTGATGAAGTTGTGGAATCCCAGTGAAGAAATATAACATTAAAAAAACTTCCACAGAGGGAAAGGTAAGTTGCCTAGATGGAAAAGAGGGTTAGGTTGTTATTAGAACGCCAGGCAACTATGTTGGATATTAGGAAAAATGAAAACATTCTTTAAACTTTTGTAGATTTTAAGAAAACTCACTGCCTAACGTTCAAATATGTAGGTAATAGCAAGGTAGTTTTTAAAATTTCAAATTAATAAAGGGTACAAATGTTTACATTTTATTGTTTTCAATTCTAACGTAACGTTCACATTGTGGTTGAGCCCTTCACGCAGGGGATGTACTGAAGGTCCTTTTTGATACATAAGGACTAAGAAAAACCCCATCCATCATTCTTCCTCAAATCATACTCCTGCATGTACTCACAGACAGCAACCAAATGAATGGGTTAACGGACAAAGATGTGGGATCAGTGAATTGCTGTTACAAAAGGAGTTAAAAATAAATGATTATTAGGATAAAAGGTAAAGAAGAACTGTTTATAGCAATCCAGATCCAAAATCTCAGAACCCCTGTTGGGGAAATGCAGAAAACAGATGGACTATTCTGGCATTATTATTTAATTCAAAGTGGATGATCTACTTCCAGGGTGACTTGATAAAGCTGAATAGCACAGACATCCAGCGGGGCACGGACTACTTTTCAGCTGTAACTTCTACAGAGTCAACCTTTTTCGCTGGCAATGCAATGACTCAAATGGAACCCTTCTTCTATCTGTACTCTATAGTGGTCACCCACCTGCTGGTTAAAAGACGGTACCACTGAGGGTGCATAGAGTGAAAGCATCGGTGGGGCTCTAGTGTGCTGTGAGCGCTTTAGTCCTTCTTAATTATTAGTAACTAGTTAGAACTCTACTGGGTAGTGCATGTTCTTCAATTTCCTATTGTTGAATACTGCTAAGATTTAGAGTTGAATTAAATTGGACAGGTTTATTCCAATAAAAGATGGGCTTCCCCTCCTTTTCTTGTTATTATTATACCATAAAGCAAGTTTATAGTCAAGTGGAAAAATATGGAATATGTACATAAAGTGGGAAAGAGAATCACAAAGCCAGGCATGAAAATGGTTAAGGGAGTATTACCGAGTATGCTACAGAGATGGGCACTTGCAAACTGTAGTCCCAGCCCTCTTTTTACTCCCAGTGTTTACATTCATAATTTGTGAGACTCAGTAAGTGTTGACTGTAAATGTGCAATCAGAACTTAAATAGAGCTGATACTATTCACATCATTCTGTTACCGCCCTCTGTGAACACTTCAGCAGAAGCTTTCACGCATCTAATGGACAGCGCTGATAAATTTCTGTATTGGTCGGTCTCACGCACCCATACCTTTTGTCTTCATCAGGTAACAATAACTTTCTAGTTGTCTCCAATAAAAACTTTGCAGAGATGTATTTAGCTTCAATGATAGCAGGAAAGTATTCTATGTCCAATTTAAGAACTGTGCTTCGTGTTTCCCGTTAGTGTTCCCCAAGGCGTACTTAATAAAACCAGCCGAGCAACCATCTACCTAAAAAGAAGAAAAGAAAACACAGAAAAAAAATGCATTCATTCATACAGATTTCTTTTAAAAAATGTTGCAAATGATGGCAGAAAGAAGAATAACAACTAAGTAGCTGAAATATCTGTAAATATTTATGGTTAAATCTGTATCTTGGGACTATAGTATGTCAATGAAGTTCTTTATTTTATTGAAAGATTAATCAGCTTTATAGCTTTTTTAATGATGTATTTCTTGAAATGCGGCATTTTTCAGACCCAATTCACTCTGTATTGAATAAAGTACATCTTATTCCTTCTTTACCTTATTGTGGCAGTATATAGGTGAGATTTTAAAACAAAATTCTGTATATAGTAATACCATATATTGACATGGTCCTCACATAGTATTTTTCTTTTAATTATTAAGATAGTCTTCAAAGGAAATTAACTGTTGCTGATTGATAATGAGTCCCCAGGGGAAAAAAATTTAACTGTTGGTTTACATCACAAATCATTTAGCATACAATTAAAATAGTGACTTCTATTATTTTATCCATATAATACTACACATAAACTAATTTTAATAAACAGTCAAATTTCTACTTTACAAACTTGGTTAACATTATGTAGTACCATATTAAAGAATTTGGTGAAGAAATTCTTCATAAAAAAGAAATGCCATGTATAAATCCAAGATGAGAGGGACATTAAAGCCCCCATTTCTCTCAGGGCAGGTAAACTCTGGCTGAGATTTGGGAAGATGCCTCTGGTCATCTCAGAGCCACTCAGCAAGTTCCTAAAGGAAGGTGTCCACACAGTCTCGGACTTTCTCTTAGTTATCTCTTACTGCGTAACACCTCCAAAATCAGTGTGTTCAGGCAATGGTGATGTAATATTTGGGCTGAGTGGATACTCAGCTTGGTAGTTCTTCAGAAGTTCTCCCCTGGGTCACCTCTTCATCTGAAGACATCTGGAGGGTCTGCTGGGGCTGGCGGATCTAAGAAAGCTCTGTTCACATTGGCCTCCCTTCCAACACGGTGTCTAATGATATGAGGGACCAGGCCAGCCATTGTGAGGAGCATTGTAAAAGGCCAGAGAAGAAAGTGGGGGAGCCTTCTTTTAAAGCTTAGAGTTGAAAAGTCATATATCACCTGCCACATTTAATTAACCAAAACACCTTGCAAGCTCATTCTAGATTTGCGGGCAGGGGAGGTGAACACTGTCTTTCATGGAAGGCACTACAAAATACCATGGCCATGTGTTTTAAACTAGTGAATCCCTAACTCTCTTTCTTTTTTCAGTAGAATTTGCATATTAACATAAGGAAGGCTGACTTCAATCTAATGTAGGGATCAGGAAACTTACTGTGCAAAGATCAGATGGTAAATATTTGAGATTTTAAGAAACCTCAAGTCTTTGTTGTTGGCGACCATCAGGCTCTTTAACCTAAAATGGCACCGGGAGTCCTTCTCCTCCCCGCCGCAGCTCGCGCCAAAAAGCCTGGCCCGTATGGTCATTGGCCCTTCCTAAAAAGGTCACAATAAAGCCTATTGGCCGGTTTGAGCCTGGCCAGCCATGGCCTAAGATAACGTCACCCTCAACCGAACCTCCCCACC
>CAUYON010188110.1:0-21494 GCA_963573935.1 Arctocebus calabarensis
TTTTCCACTTTATCGGCATTTTCCTTCATTTCTTCCTTCATTTCCTTGATTGTTTTCATCATCTGTATTCTAAATTCCCTTTCTGACATTTCTAACATTTGAAGGATAAGGTATTCAGTGCGGATTGGCTATATCATTCTAAAGTGTGTTGGCTATTACAGGGACAGATATTAGCCAAAATTTTATCTGTGTGAGAATAGATAATTAAATTTTATGAAGAAAAAAATCAGCAATATGAATTATTGAAAGAAGATTCTATAGGAATGCATATGTCTGCATGATATCATGTCAAATTGAAATGACTTGAGTATTTCTTTCTTTTTTTTTTTTTAGAGACAGTCTTACTTTATCACCTTTGGTAGAATGACTTGGCGTTATAGCTCAAAGGAACCTCTAGCTCTTGGGCTTGGGTGATTTCTCTTGCCTCAGCCTCCCGAGTAGCTGGGACTACAGGCGCCCACCACAATGCCCAACTATTTTTTGTCATTATTGTTGCAGTTTGGCTGGGGCCAGGTTTGAACCTGCCACCCTTGGTATATGGGGCTGGCACACTACTCACTGAGCCACTGGTGCCACCTGACTTGTGTATTTCTTTGCAAAGTAAAACTAAGTCTATGTGGTTAAAAAAAATCCAAGCATTTTAAGAAAAGGTATCTATTATCTACTTCTTCAAAAGGAAATTTCAGATGAACATTTTCCTTAGTTAGCAAAGATCATGGATGAGAAGGATGATGTATGTGAATCAGTTGAAGAATACACAGCTGTTATAGACCTATTAATTGGCAAATACAATGGAAAGTTCACTGAGTTTGAGAATCATGACATCACACTCAAATTAGCATTTCATCCTCGCCTAGTTGATATCACCAAGGCACCTAAAGAACTACAGATGGAATTGATTGAGCTCTCAGCAGATGACATTTTAAATCCATTGTTTGACATGAAGAAGGATCCAACTGAAATATGGAAGAAGGCAGTAATACCCATGCCTTCAGTAACATGCCAAAAAAAATGCTTTCTTGCTTTTCAACCACTTAGTGCTGCAAATTTCCATTCTCCCACCTAACACAAATCAAGACACCCTGAAGTCACAAATGACTGATAACTCATCTAGAGGATCAACTGAAACTGAAAACCTCCATGCTCCAATCAAATATTCAAATGCTTTCCAACAAAAAGCAGACTCAACAAAGTCATTAAAAGACTAGTCAGGCTCAGCGCCTGTGGCTCAACGGGTTAAGGCGCCAGCCACATACACCTGAACTGGTGGGTTCAAATCCAGCCTGGGCCTGCCAAACAACAATGACGGCTGCAACCAAAAAATTGCCGGGTGTTGTGGCGGGAGCCTGTAGTCCCAGCTACTTGGGAGGCAGAGGCAGGAGACTAAATCGAGCCCAGGAATAGGAGGTTGCTGAGAGCTGTGATGCCACAGCACTCTATCCAGGGTGACAGCTTGAGGCTCTGTCTCAAAAAAAAAATAAAATAAAAATAAAAAATTATATTAGAAGAAAAGATGGGAACATCAAATTATTAGTAGTATCTGGTGAATTCATAGGTGACTTTTTTTGGTTTATGATTTCATTATTATATAGTTCTACAGTTCATGAGTATTACCTTTCAGAAAAAAAGAAAACAATTTTAATGAATTACTATAGTACTTAGAGAACAAGTTCATAAATATATTTTCCAGTCACTTTTGTCATGTGTCAGTGGCTGTGGTTTTCTGACAGTGTAGAGAGGTAAAGCCTGGCCTACAGCTTTATATGAGGAGAGCGTCTCTTTTCAAAGGCAAGTTGCACGTTGTATTCAAACTTAGATTTGTTAATTGGCTTTACCTAACAAATCAATCCTTTGGGAAAGTCAGAAAACTTGAGTTTTGACTACTTTTTTTTTTTTTAATATTTATTTATTTTTGCAGTTTTTTTGGCTGGGGCTGGGTTTGAACCTGCAACCTCCAGCATACAGGGTGGGTGCCCTACTCCTTTGAGCCACAGGCACTGCCCCAGTTTTTGACTACTTTTAATGTGTGATTTTTATTGCATTTTTCGTAGAGTTATGGTCTTATTTTAACACTTACGAAATTTGTGATTTTTCTCCCCAGCAGAATGGCATTCGGGTGTGAGTAAAGGGAGGGTTAAAGTGATAAGTGCAGATGGCTATATAAGGTCATCATCAGAGCAGGGGGAAGACAGGCACCGAGTGAGACAGGGCTGAGTTTCGAATCCAGCCCCCGGACCCGCCAAACAACAATGACAGCTGCAACCAAAAAAAAATGGCCGGGCATTGTGGCTGGCGCCTGTAGTCCCAGCTACTTGGGAGGCGGAGGCAAGAGACTCGCTTGAGCCCAGGAATTGGAGGTTGCTGTGAGCTGTGAAGCCACGGCACTCTATCCAGGGTGACAACTTGAGGCTCTGTCTCAAAAAAAAAAAAAAAAAAAAAGAATATGCTTACTTTAATTCTTAGGAAAGCCTCATGAGGCAGTTATTATCCCCATAAGACAGCTGAGGAATGGCAGCTCAGAGTGTAGCAAACCCCAGGCCTGCTGCGGTAAGCTTGCAGCTGGGTGCGAGTGGAGGTCTCTCTCGGCCTGGCCCACCAGCCGGCTTGCTGCCTTACATCGTTTCTGTGAGCTGCTGACAGAGGGGAGGCCGCCAATAGGTACTGTGGGCTAGTAAAATTACCATCATTTTTGTGGTGATGAAAGAAACATTAAGAAGGAATAGATAAATTTTCCAAATAAGTAAATGCAAATGTGTTTTTAAATAAGAAATCAAGTCCAGACCATTTGCTTCAGTAGATGCTTACAGAGGATGGGACTATGTCAACAAATAGAGAAAGCCTTGTGAATGGTAAAAGAATAATAATAATACGGCAGATGAAATTTGCCTAATCCAGGGTTTACAAAGAGTACTGAAATATGTTTTCCTCCTCTGGAGTTTGTCAGACCCAGCATCCCTCTTTCTGGTGTGAGGCCGCGCAGCCGTTAGACTGAGCTTCTGTTCTCGGCTGTGCCCAGGCGACTCACCCAGCAAACCAGCTCCGGGGCTCTTCTCCGGTGTCTGTGATTTGCAAAACATTCTGTGGCCCATTTTGCAGCAAAATCACCCAATAATTAGGTGAAAATCTTTTCAAACTAATATTCCCAAGTTTATACTAATTTCACCCAGGCTGGGAGTCATATGTCTGACTCACTTTGCTACTCCGTGAGTAAAGACTGTGCCTGGCACCTGTGCTGTGAGCGTGTGACTGCACATCCGGTGTCAGATCAAGAAAACATTGGCTTGAGGAGAGTATCACTGTAATTGTAATAGTGTGATAAGAGAGAGAATAGTCCATTCTCTCCATATTCTAAGTGGACTTACTCTTCTGCTCAGTCATCCTAAGCAAAAAAAAAAAAAAAACAGACATAGTAAAACGCTTTGTTTCAGTAGACTGCAAATGTCCATGTAATTCTGTACTTCCCTGTCACATCTAACCATGTAACTTAATGTTTTCACAACCCTCCAAAATTCTACTTACTGATAAATGTTTCAAGTACTTATTCTTGATTAGGGCGAGATTTACATTATGTTAGTGTTTTACTTTTGTGGGTGAGGAGAGATTTATATAATCTGTTCCTCTGTGTCATTCTGGTCAAGACAATTTTTTTGCTTGATAATTATAGTGAAAAATAGACAGCTCACAAAAAATCAGTTTCTTTCTAGCTGAAGAATATCTCTTTCACTTTTTGCTTTTAGAATCCTCGGCCTCAGGAAAGTCGGACAGTATTCAGTGGCTCAGTCAGTATTCCATCCATCACCAAGGCCCGCCCTGAACCAGGCCGCTCCATGAGCGCTAGCAGTGGCCTGTCAGCAAGTAAGTGGCCCCGGCTGTAGGAAGGTGCCCCCTGCTGGGCCCGTGGGTGACACAGTCTTCACTCACATGTGTTCAGTCGTCCTCACGTGGCTGCAGTGTCTCAGACCCTAATGGGTGATGCCTAGGAGACAGAATGCGGTTGTTAAGAAAAGAGTCCTACCTAGAGTCCTTCGAGAGCTTACTGGCCATCCGGGAGAAATTCAGACAAATATGTTTACAAATTATGATGTTAAAGCGCTCAGAAGAAATAAACAGGGTATGATAACAAGGAATAGATGTTGGGGATGAATTCCTCCTTAGAACAATTAGGAAAAATTACACCCCTTTCCAAGAGGTGGAGATGTGTTTGAGTTACATATGATTAAGTGGAGGAAGACCAGTGTGACTACATGGTAGTGGTAAGGGAGGACCAAAAATAGATCAGGAGAGGGTGATAAAAGATCAGCAGGGACTTGTAGACTAAGATAAGAGTTTTTATTTAATTGAAATTCAAAGAGGAAGCCTTTGAAGAGTTTTAAGTAGGAAAGAATCTTTATTCATTTTGCATTCATGAAACGATCTCTCTGGCTGCCAAATGGAGAGTGGATTAGAGGCAGGTGGGAGTGGAAGGCAGCGTCTGGATAGGTCCAGGTGGACAGGACTTGGGATGTGGCAGTGGCAAAGCAGGGGGAGAAGGAGGTAGATTCTTCACAAGTATTTTCAGAGGTAGAAACAATAAGACTTGATGATGACTTAGTTGTGAGAAAGTAAGGCAGAGGAGAGTTAAAGGTGACGCCTGGTTTCTGCTAAAGTAGGGTGAAATGTGCTCCCATTTACCATGGTTTGAGAGGGGTCTGGAGTGAGACATTCCAAGCATGTGCAGAGGTCCCAAATCAGGAAAAAGAGTAGCAGGTTTGATATGCTGGAAGAAGGCCAGGAATGGACTCAGGAATGTATACTCATTTACCACTAAAGTGAGATAACATTGATCATTCAGTACTCGTTTTTGTGGCTCCATTTGACACCAACTCTTCTGCTAGGGTACCAGGGATGAAGTCATATATGACCTTGCACCTGTTTACATGTGGCTCACAGTCTATTCTTAAGCTGTTTGTTTTTTTTTCACTCTACCCTAAATTGCAACATCTCTTTTCTATATTTTGAATATAACCTTAAGCTAAAGAACTATAGTGAGAAAAAAACTATGCTCCATGGTGGACAAATGTTCAGCTGCTGCCCAGGAGCGACTTTTTGGTGGGAAAAGGAGGGGAGAGAAGATATTGTCTACCAGAGTAAAAGTATGCAAGGTGCTGAGAGTGAGAGGAATGTATAGATGGAACATCTGGCTAATTAGAAGAAATTAAAATTGGGTTTCATCAGATTCACTGTGATCTTTGATAGTTCCTGGATTAGTAGCAATGAGATAATAGACTGTCAAATGATCAATATAGCTTTTGATTTGAGGAAGACTGTTCTTGGCCAAAAGATTGCTTTTCTGTAACTTTCTCCAGTGTGCTTTCCCAGTAGCATGGGCAACAATACAAGAGAATGTAGCTTGAGTGTGCCAATATTAGTGCAGTCCCAAAATGTGTCACTTGCAACTTCAGTAAAACCTTTCTTCACTTCCATTCAATTAAACTCTAAGAGAAACTGGTTGCATTTAAATCCAATGTCACATTTCAACACATTTAAAAAGTTATTTAACTGAGTGCAGTGGTTGATGCCTGTAATCCCAACATTTAGGGAAGTGAAACTGGGTGGATCTCTACAAAATACTAAAAAATTAGCCAGGGTTGGTGGCACATCCTGTAGTCCCAGCCACGAGGAAGGCTGAAGTGAGAGAATTGCCTGAGTCCAGGGGTTCAAGGTTACAATGAGCTATGACTGAGCTGCTGCACTCCAGCCCAGGCAACAGAATAAAATCCTGTCTAGAAAAGTATTTTTTTTTTTTTTTTAAGCCATTCTGTCAGAAAACGTATTGTTACCTTGTATCTTAAATGTTAGACATTTGAATTCAGGTCTCCTGTGCAGAGGAGGTTTCCTCCATTTGGTGTTCATTCAGCAAACAGGCCAGTATTGATTTCAGGGTCTGGCAATATAAAGATGAATGACACTGTGTTAGTTATCTCTTGCTGCATAAGAAATTATCCCACAATTTAGAAGCTTAAAATAGGAAACATTTATTATCTCACACAGTTTCTTAGCATCAGGAATCTGAGAGTATCTTAGGCTAAATATTTCTAGCTCAGGATTTCTCGTGAGGTTGCAGTCAGGCTCTCTGCTGGGGCTACAGTTACCTCAGGGTCATTGTGACTAGAGACTGGATACAGTGCCTCAAGCCTGTAATCCTAGCACTTTGGGAGGCTGAAGCAGGAGGCTCATTTGAGGCCAACCTAAGTAAAAGCGAGACCCCATCTCTGCAAAAAATAGGAAAAGTAGCTGTGTGTGGTGGCCTGTGCCTATAGTCCCCACTGCTCAGGAGGCTGAGGCAGGAAGATCTCTTCTTTTTTCTTTTAAGAGACAAAGTCTCACTTTATCGCCCTCAGTAGAGTGCTATGGCGTCACAGCTCACAGCAACCTCCAACTCCTGGGCTTAACAGGAATATCTGTAAGCCCAGGAGTGTTGAAGTTGCTGTGAGGTAGATGATGCCACTGCACTCTAGACTGAGAGACAAAGTAAGACCCTGTCACAAAAAAAAGAAAAAAATGGCTCAACGCCTATACTAGTGGCACCTGCCACATACACAGAGGCTGGCAGGTTCAAACCCAGCCCGGGCTTGCTAAACAATGACTCATACGAGAAAAAAAAAAAAGTAGCTAGGCGTTCTGGTGGGCACCTGTAGTCCCAGCTACTTGGGAGGCTGAGGCAAGAGAATCGCTTGAGCCCAGGAATTGGAGGTTGCTGTGAGCTGTGATGTCACAGCACTTTATCAAAGAGTGACATAGTGAGACTGTCTCTTAAAAAAAGAAACCTGTACGAGAGAATCTGCTTCCAAGCTTGTGCACATGGTCGTGGCTGTGGGAGGCCCGAGTTCCTCTCTGAGTGTTGGTTGGAGGCCTCTATTCCTCGCCGATGTGGACTTAATACACTGCCAGAGTGTCCTTGTGGCATGGTGGCTGGCTTCCCCAGAGCAGGTGACCCGAGACACAAAAACAAAAGCATCTGTGTTCTTATAACCTGACATGTGCCGTGCTATCGTTTCTGCAGTATGCTGTTAATCACATAGACCAGCCTTAGTACCGCCTGAGAGCTTATTCATTTTGAGGTGTATACACAGGAACTGTCAGAATAAAAAAGATACAGACAAATTTGTCCATCTTTATGCTTAGGTTCAACAAAGCATGACCAGCCATGTAGAAGTATGACTAGACAGAAAGGGATGATCTAATGCTGACAGACTGAGTGGGGAACCCCCTTTTCCACATATATACAATTTTGCCTGCATGGTGTGCTGTAGGGTCATCCACACAGAATGGCAGTGCATTAAAGAGAGAACTCTCTGGAGGAAGCTACAGTGCAAAGCGGCAGCCCATGCCCTCCCCATCAGAGGGCTCTTTGTCTTCTGGAGGCATGGATCAAGGAAGCGATGCTCCCGCCAGGGACTATGATGGAGAGGTGAGTAGCACTGTGCCTAGAGGCAGGGGTTTGGGGATGGCTTCTGTCACAAAGACTGGAGCATTCACCCTAGTAAGCCCAACCCCTAGAGGTTGGCCTCAGGTGCAGCAGGGGTTGGCAGCCACTCTCCACCAGGGGGCAGCAGAGCTGGTCACTCGGGCTACAACCTACAATATTCCAGGGATATTTAGACTTCTGACAGTTTTTGTATGAAAATACCTGTATTTCCAAAGGCCTGAACATGTGTTACGTTCTGTGCCTCATGGTCATCTTGAAGCCCTGTGTGGTTATTTGGGCAGGGCTGGTAACCTGAGCCCTCCTGTCTTCCTTTCTCCCTCTGCTTCTCCTTAACATTTTACTTTGGGCCTTACAGGACTCTGATTCTCCGAGGCATTCCACAGCTTCCAACAGTTCCAACCTGAGCAGCCCCCCAAGCCCAATTTCACCCCGAAAGACCAAGAGCCTCTCTCTGGAGAGCACCGACCGTGGGAGCTGGGACCCATGAGCTGCTCTAAGCGCTGAGACCTGGGCAGCGGGCAGCTCTCGCCCTCCGCTTCCCTCCGCTCTCCTCCACCCACCTCTTCTCCCACTTTCATCCCTTAGCTCCAACTCAGCCTGGAAAGACCAGGGGCTGGCAGCAGCAGCAAGGCAGGGATTCGGGAGTGCTGACGGCATGACACAGATCCACGCCCCCTTGGCTGCAGCAGCAGCAAAGGCAGACTTTCATTAAGCAGCTGAGATTAATACTGATTTCATTCCATACTCTTAGAGTTGCTTTTAATACTATTTTACTCCTTCCCCAAAAGGTAGCTTAAATAGACAGATTCCGCAAATGTAAGTGATAAGAATAAGACTAGACAGATTTTGTTTTCACAGTAGAGTCTCGTTAGAGTCCTAAACTAGCTTATGGGATTCTCCATGTCACAAGGGGAAGATCCGACCCTGGAGTGACACACTAAGCTCATTCAGCAACCACAGAGTCAACCTGACTGTTGCCAGGAAATCCTTAGGAATTAAAACAATGCATATTTTACTACAGTACAGAGTTTAAGTGAATACATAAATGTAGAAGAATTAAATACTGAATGTATATAGTCAAAAGAAGCATCTTGTATTCAGTGAAAGACAGATGCATATATAAGAGAGAGATCATTTAATTTAAATAAATGTGTTTCTCATCTGTTTCCCAACTAATTAAGTAACATAAAGGATACACAGGCCTCAAGATATTATTTGTAGAGAGAGAGAGGGAGAGAAATTGGAGATCTCTTTAGGCCCTGTCTTCAGGCTGGTCACAGGCTGCCGGCACGAGGAGCTTTAGTTTGCAGTGTGACCTGGGCTCCAGAATCTTAACATTTAAAGCCACTTCAGCAGCAGCACCAAAAGGCAAACTCACCTCTGCCCAAGATGTTTCTTTTTCTAGTGGTTAGAATTTGAATCACACTTCTCATTTTTTTGTTATGTTTTGATGTCTTCTTCTGATGAATGTAGAAATACAGTTCTGTCCCCTCTGATCCCTTCTGGCGGAAAGGGCACCAGAGTATGGTGGCTTCTGAAGGTCCATAGAAAGGTTCATTGGAATGCTTCCCTTCCTGGATAATCCTGTTTCTCCCTAGTTGTAGCAGCATGTCCATCCCAGGGCTGGAGACAGCTTCCCAAGGAGGAATCTCTTTTGTTGACCGTGGGTGTGAGCTTCCTCAGATAGCCTAGGGGAAAAGGTTTTTATTACCAAATAATGTACAACCTCAAAAGCAAGGACTTGAACAGCCTTAACCAAATATTCTTTCTCATACCCGGTGGAGAGTACAGGCAGGAAGTCGCCCAGAACCCGTCTGGCGGCTGCTCTGCCCCCCCACTGCTGCTGTGCCAGCGTCCCACCTTTCCAGTCGCATCACCTCTGTTTTAATCGCCGTGAGAAAATGAGGTGCAGAACCAGAAGAGTTTATTTCTACAGAATCATTTGATCAGTTAAGCACATGAGGAAATACAAATGACAGTAGAACCTCCCTGCATTAACCACCTCCTTAAGTTGACCTAAATCTCATAGCCTGGACGTGCTCCTGGTATACATATCAGTACGGCTGCCCTCCCCCCTTCCAGCCACCTTCTTTCCTCTCCCCTCACCCTCCCCGCTCTCCCTTCTTTTCCCAGGCAGAGAAGAGACAGATTCAAAGCTGACAGGACTCTGCACTAAGCCATTAGTTTGTAAATTGTGAATTTTTGTTGCCTATAGGTGCTTATTTTCCAAAGGATGCTTTTAGGATCAAAATACAACCCTACCTAAAATCTAGGCTGCACTACAGTGAGTCATACTGTTCAGCCCTCCCGCCAACAGAGAGCTACCGAGGCTTCTCTTGGCTGCCAGGAGAACTGGGCAGTTTGTTCACCTTCACCCCATGAGTTGCTCCAGGGCACTTTGATTTTTTTCCACTGCCATCAGGAGTAGTCTCATTGGTCATAAAAGAGCAATCCCAAATATGTTTAGATTCTAAAAGCAGGACTGTGGAGAGAAACACTCCTAGGGAAATAATTTGGGGGAGGATTTTCCTACTGGACTTAGCCTGTGCTTAAATATGAAGGCTGTCATCTTGAGAAGCTTCTGAGAGGAATGATTAGAAAAGGTAGGGAATGGGTTCTAGGGAAACAGAAAACATAGATCACGTCACTGTCTGAAGTCATCTTTTGTTTCCATGCAGGATGTCTTAAAAATGTATATGGCAGCAGGAACTAATTTCTCAGTAGAAAAACATTCAGTGGCATTTCTGGAATAGTCTGTATGCATTGGTATTTGGTGCTATCTGTGTGCAGCCAATTTATCTACTCTTGAATTCTAACTAATCTTATCATGTGCTTTGGGTATATAAAACATATATATTTCTTTTTGCCAAAAACAAAAGCCTTCTTCCTTGTCAAGTGGTTGCTAAACCAGAGTTCACTTTAGTTATTGAATATACATGTATTTATACTCAGAGACCCGTACACTTGGTGATGAATGTCCTTTCCCAGGAAAGCACAGATTTAAGACTATGAGATGGAACTAAAAATGGCCCATCTATTTGGTTTTCCAACCAGTTCTTATACTTGAGCTTCAAGAGAGAATCTGAAATTCCTTTCATGTTTACAACAATAATCTGTCATTTCTAGCTGGCTCTCAGCCCCTCTTCCATATGGTTAGAATCATGTCGTTCTGTTACTTAGTGGCCACATCTATTTCTGGGAAAGACCAGTTGCTTTTATGTGGAATCTCAGGTATCATTAAGGAAAGGCTAGAGTAGGGGTGGGACCCACAAGATGCAGCAGTACCTTACACACGCTGTTGTCCCCAGCTGAGTGGCCTTCCCAAGCACAGGGCTCACCGCCCTCTGTGGACAGAAGGCTCCAACACTCCTGCTGCAGCTCCGCCCTGGCCGTAGCCACATCCGCTGAACAGGACAGGGCACTTCACTCCCCCACCTGTCTCTGGCCCAACCCTGATTTAGATAAGCAGCATGACGTTTGATTGAGCCCATTTAAAAATCTCTTTCCTTGTTATGACTTTAATTATTACTCAAGTCCAGAGTTCTCTGTGGACTCCTGCTCAGTAAGGAGAGCTTCGCGTCCGCGGGGGCACGGTGGTAGCCAGCTCACCGCTTCCTCCCAGGGACAACCACCCAGTGCCGTTGCAGTTGTGGGGAAACTGACTCAAATCAACCTGAAATCTCATGAAAACAAAATGACCTGCCTTTTTATTTGATAGTGTAATATCATTTATTTTATAAATTTTTAAGGGTTTTTCTCATTGTAATAATATTGTACAGTTTTGCATGGCCTAGGTGTAATCATTTTTTTTGTTATTTAGAATATAATGCTGACAATATGTGTGTTATAGAGGGGAAAAGATACTACTTTGGCCCCTTATCATTCCTTTTTTTTTTTTTTTTTTGGTTTTATGCCCGCTATCTTAGGGAACTTTATAAGAGATTCTCTGCTACTAAACAATGATGTGGATCCTTTTGCACAGAAATATTTAAGGTGGGATAGTAAAAAATGTAACAGGACTCTTCACCAGTATTTTATGTTGGTATCACTTAATATTAACCAGACTTTGATGTATTGCAATAAAACAGGGAACTGTTAGATCTGGGTATTTGGTCTTTTTCCCCTCCTCCCTTTAAGAAGTTTAAGGAATGGGAAAAGGGTGACTGACTTTCCATGTCTTATTTGATCTTGTTTTCTCCTGGTTTCCCTCCTCATCCAAGCTTCTTCCTTGCACTGCCGAAGGACGGGGGTTAGTTTTGCCACCAGTGATTTAATCTAGGATTTTCACCATTTCTTCCTTAGCTCAGGTAAGAATAGTATTACACTTTCTTGATGCTTCCAACTCCTCTCTTCTGGTCAAAACTTCCTTATTATTGTTAAATAGTCTATAAGACCAAGCTTTGCCTGTGTGAGATTTCATGGGTGGCCACTATGGTGTAAATGTGGGGAGCAATTTAATTTTATGTCTGCTTGTTGAAGAAAATCAGTAGCCAGTAAAACAAGAGTTACTGTTAACTGCTTTGAGTTAGAATGGTATATCCAAGAACATGGCAGGTGGGGCAGCAGTTAAATGATACTCCTGAGACCCTTGGAGACCCCTTCCTGTTTCCATTTCCCATGTAATTGTAATTTTTTACTGACTTACACGTTGGTTTATTATAGTATATGCTGGCTGTAGGGGCAGCGACTGGGCAGTGGTTTAGAATAGGTTTTGGCAAACTTTCTGTAATGGGCAAGTTAATATTTTTGGCTTTGTCAGCCTTGTAATCTGTTGCAGCCACTATGCCATGATAGTGCGGGAACAGAGTTAGTCTGATATGCAATGGCTGTGCAGTGGCTGTGGCCTAATACAGCTGTGCTTAGAGCAGCGCAGCAGCCAGATTTGGCCCGTGTACCACAGTCCACCTGCCCTGGGTTTAGACTGGACTAGACTAGAGTAGATGGTAAGACAAACTGTCTTATTCTAGATCCTAGTGCCAACACTTAACCTCTAAGCATCAGTTTTCATCTCTATAAAAATGCCTACTTTGAGTGTCAGAGGAGTTAATGGCAGTACTTAGAATAACATACGTAGCCTGTGGTGCAGTTTAGTCATTGTTACTAACCATCAAAGCGGACTGAGGGTAACATGAATTCTTCCCTCTGTGCTGCTGTGCATTCAGCCCTAACGCACAGGTTACGGATACAAACCATGGTCCCAGGAGGACCAGGCTGTGACTTGCCAAGGTCCTGTGCCACGCCTTTCAGTGCTAGGAGGAGGACATGGAGAGGCATTTATTCATGTGCTACTGCCGAAGGACAAACGAAAACACGTGTGGCTAGTTTCAGAGCTGACTTTACTTGGAGATTGGAGTACAATCCCCAGTGATCCCCACTGTCACCTCAGGAGTCCTCTGGGTCTCAGCTGGCTCTCAGACTTAAGGCACAAAACCACATTCCAGTTTCCGTCAGAAAAGTCCTCTTCTCCCAGCATTATGGTCAGTGGTCCTTGGGGAAGTAAATACTTGCTCTGTTCTTTATTTTCTCCCCTCTCTTCACCTTCATGCTGCTGTTCTCTTTGGATGGATAGGAGAAGTTTAGTGAGGGCCCTGGCTGGGGCTGGCCTGGGCTCTGCCCTCCTCTTGACCCTGCAGGATGGTCGGCCCTGGCTTGGGCTGGCTTGGGCTCTGCCCTCCTCTTGACCCTGTAGGATGGTGGCTCCAGGGTGTCGGCTACAGAGCAGCTCCACCTCTTAAGAAGGCACCAGGGAGACCACCCAGGCCCCTTCCTTATCTCAAAGCCAGCCTGTCCATTACTCAGCATTACCAAATTTCAGAAACTAAAATGTAGGAACCCTGAAAACCTATACAAGGACCCATTTGTGCATTTTCAGGGTGCCCACAGGTCTGCAGGAAGTGCCCAGAGTGCCGTTATCTAGGAGTCAGGTCAGCCCCAGGAAAAGCCACTTTTTAGGAAGTGGTCCTCTCATGCAGCTGCCCACTAGAAATGGCCCCACTGATGTGGTCCTGATGGCAGGTGTCACTTTCCTCCTCCAGTTGCCAGCATCACCAGTGTGGGACCTGCACTGGGAGGCAGTGACGCAGAAGCTTTTCCTTCCATCCTCCATCTAACCCCCACCCTTTTTTTCCACTGAAGGTGGCTGAGCCTTCCACATTCAGGGACTGAGGACCTCACACAGGGGACAGGTGCAAGCCTTGTGAACAGGCTGTGATGTCAACCTCGGTCAGAGAACCTTTTGGGGAAAAACCCACCACAATGCTAGAAGGTATGGGCCAACATTCTCCAAAATTCATAAAGCATAGAAAATGGTGCAGTCAAAGCACTTTTCACAAGCACTTTTATTGAACTGAAACAAATTAGTTTCAAGACTTATACAAAAATTCAGAGCTTGTGACAACACTTTGGTGTAACCAGTGACACTTGTCTCTCCTCTGGCAGTGGCCCTGGCAGGGAGCAGCAGACAGGGTGTTTATCGCCAGTTCCCTGGCCTGCTGCTCCCAACTCCTCCCCGGTGAGGCAGCGATTCTTCGGAAACATTCAGTTGTCAGGAGAAGGTCAGGCCCAGCAGAGCAGGCCCAGAGGTGAGGAAGTACACATTGGCACTACTCAGAACACACTGCTCCTGGCTCCAGACCACAGTCTAGACACACAGAGGCACACACACTTAGTACTACACAGTTGACAAATCAAAAAAAAATCTATCTTGGTTTTTGGTTTGGTTTGGTGGCAAGGATATGAAGGAGTAAGCATTCTCATTTCTGTTTAACATTCACATTAGGAAAAAGAAGAAAAAATTGCCTTTCAATCTAGAGTTATTTCAAAGGACAAACAACAGGCAGATTCTGACAGCAGTAGGGTTTCATTTTCATTCTTGCACTTCTCACCCTACAACCATTTATTTAGCAACAGAAACCGTGTAAAGTGCGGGCTGGGGGGCTCTAAGCAGCCTCCCCTCAAGCCCTGGTCAGAACCAGCCACCTCTGCTTACTGGGCAGAGGAGTAAGTAAAGCCTGGACACAGCTCCCGGCTGATTTCAGCCTGTGTGAGGACAGCGTTGTCCCTGAGCCAGGCTGGGCGTGACCCACAGCTGGATGCCCCGTCTGCCCACACGGGTCAGCGGCTACTGCTGCTCGGCCTGCCTCCTGCGGTAGTTGCTGTAGGCCTCCTCAAACATGGCTTTACAGGAGAAGCAGGCCTTCAGCTTGGAGCAGATGAGGAAGGAGCCCCCCATCTTCCTGTGCAGGGAGTAGGTCTCCTCGGGTGGGGGGATGAGACGGTGCTTCAGCATGACGGGGATCAGGTTGTGGATTTTCTCTGTGGTGCTCTGAGTACCAAAATCAAAGGGCTCTTCTGAGGCAAAGGCCTCCCCCAAGATGAGGATGGCATCCAAGTGGGCATCTTCCATGAGCTGGAGGCAGGAGAGGAGGATAAATGACAGCAAGACTCAGGAGTCTCCACACAGCCTCCGGTTCCTCCCAAGGTGCCCCAAGCCCTGTGCTCACTAAAAGCTCCACTCAGAAGTTGAGGGGAGTGTCAAGCAGGTGCCGGTTTTGTTTGTAACTAGTAGTGATGAAGTCTAACCCATAGGGGTCAGGAAAAAATGTGTGAGCTAGGTCGATGTGACACCAGCGGGGTCTGGGGCAGAAGGCAGAATATGAGCCCTGCCCAATGGCACCCAGCTGCAAAGTGTTTTTAAAATATTGTTCTGGCCAAAAGAACAGTTCACAGACCCTAGGTGGTGGCACCTGTCCAAGTGGACCGAGGACACAGCCAGTGGTCTTGCTGGGCGCAGGGTTCGGTACTGGGTGTCTGCCCATAGGCAGTGGTAGCTCCGGAGGAATCTGAGATGTGCCCGAGCCAGCAGAGTGCAGGGGCAGGGGGGCGCCCAGCATGGGCTCTCCCAGATAGTGGGGTAGTAGCCAGGAGTCAAGTCAAGCTCCCGGAGGAGGCAGCAGGGAGCTGCTGCTGAGGGCTGCCGTGCAGAGTATAACCCACTCAACAGCCAAGATGGTGAACTTGCCTAGAATGGCACCGTACCAGGTGATGAACCCAAAGAGAAGAAAGTGCTGCTCTCTGAGTGGCTTCTGGGTGACAGGAGCACACAACACACAACGTCCCCCTTCATTTATAAAGCACTGAGGCTTCTCCCAACCGCACCCCCTCCCCACTGAGGCCTCACATGGCGGTCTGGGGAAAGGAGGCTTCCTCTCCTCGCAGCTGCTGCTCTTTAGGTGGGTGACAGCGAGAGACAGGGAAAAGAGCGTCACAGCAAGTCCCCCAAGCACCCACCTTACCTGCCCACTTGGAAGAAGTTACAGAACACACAGGCATTGGGCTGGGCCAGGGCCCGGCTCTCAGAATGTGCCCCAGGAGCTGTCCCCTGAGCTTTCATCCATTATAAACTCAGGTTCTACTTCAGGTTTCAAAGAAAAATGCTGTCCATACCTGCCCGTCCCCAGCCCTGCTCCCACAGGGAGCTGCACCCTGGATCAGCAGGGCCTGGGCAGCCCCGGGCACCACTGCTCACCTTGACCTCATAGCCAGTGAGGAACTTCATCTCTATGGATTTCTGCCGCACAGCTTCCCTGTCCCTGTCAGCAGCAGCCCTGATGATCTGAGCAAAAGCACAGGGGGGTCCCCGAGGGGCAGTAGACACAGGGAGAGACACCAAACCCACCCGCCCACCTTCACGCCCTCTCCCCCTCATGAGCCTGCACACTTGCCCCCAGCCCTTCTGAGTCTCCGCGTCTTGTCCCAGCTTCCGAAAAACATGGCCAAGACCAGGGGCCGCCTCCTGCCTTACCTGGATGTAGAGGTCTGTGAAGGATCGGTCATATTCCCGTGTTGCACCGAAGTCCAAAAGGGCAACCTGGGGATGGAGACCGTAGGGAGGGTTGGTGCTCCAGGATGTGGGTGAGGGGCAAGGAGAGCAGACGCTGAGGGCAGGGACGCTTTAGGCCAAGGCCCCAGATACCACAGCCCCTCTGTGGTGACTTCCATGGGACAAGAGGCAGGCCAGGAGCCGACACCCATCCCCACGAAGCGCCCCTCCTGGGGCTCACCTTATGCTGCTGAGGGTCATAGAAGAAGTTGGACCAGTTGGGGTCTGTCTGCATGAAGTGGAACTCGAACAGCTCCCTCAGGCACAGAACTAGGATGTTGTAGCAGATCTAGGGACGGGCAGGGGTCCTGTCTCAGGCAGTTCCAGGTGGCCCAGTGCCTGGGAGTAGGGCTGGAGAAATCTCCGATCCCTGTGTCCTGCACCCCATCTTCTGCCCCGGGGCCTGTTAGAATTCCAGTGCCACCTGCGTAGAGGAAGCTAGGGGCTTCCCACTACCCCGTCCCAAGTCTCACTGGCCCTCCGTCACACACCCACCCCCTTGCCACAGGGAAGCACCTCAGGGCACGCACACAGGGATACCCAGGCCCACCTCATTCCGAATCTCCTGGCTCAGCCCTTCGGCCTGGTCCAGGGGGAAACCGGACACCAGCTCTGTGGTCAACACGTGGGGGCTGCAGAGCTCGTCCACAATCTCAGGCACGTAGAAGAAGGGGTGGTCCTTCAGCAGCTCCCTGGGTATGGATAGGAAGTCACACCTCGGCCACAGACCCTGCCCACCCTCCCTGCTGAGAACAGGCCATGAGGCATGCTTTACTCTGGGCCCAGGCTACGACCCCAGCCATCTGCCCCTCAGGGCTGGAAGGGCCAATGCCCCAAACTGAGTGCCCAAAGCCTGTCTGCCTCCCCAGTGGGACCAGGCAGGGGAGCAGCGGGGAGCCACACCTGAACTTCTTGGCACAAGCAGCCTCCCGCTGGTAGTCACACTCAAGGACCAGCTCCCGCCTCAGCACGTCAATCAGATGCTCAGGGAACAGGCCTGACCGTGGGAGAGCACCGGTGGGCAGAGGCTCCGTGGAGATGCAGCCCCCAGAGCCCATGCCGCCCACTCGCCCTTGACCAGCCACCCAGCCTCAAACCTTCTGGAAGCATGTTGCTCATGTTCAGCACGGCCATGAGGTTGTTGACATCACTGTTGATGCTCTGGGCCACACCAGGGTACTGTGGGGACAGGGGCACAGGCTGACCAGGTCTGACCACTTGCTGCCATGACCCCAGCCCTTCACGACCTTGTCAGCCATCTTCTCCTCCACCCCATCTCGTTCCAGGAACCACCACCAGCTCAGGGCCCCAAAAGGTAGATAATCCAATCATTTGTCTCTTGTTCCCACCTACCCCAAACCAGGCTTCTGAGAGTACAGACCTCCCAGTTGCTCATTCAGCAAATGAGCTTCCAGTGTTGACCAGTTGCTCCTGCCTGGGAGAACAGGTGCCCTGGGGGAAGTGGGGTGCAGCAGCCCTCATGGGACAAGCCACATGTACACCAGGGCACTGACCTGGATTTTCATGGCCACCTCGCGGCCGCCCTTCAAGCGTGCCAGGTGCACTTGCCCAATGGAAGCCGCCGCGAAGGGCCGTTCCTCAAAGTACTCCAGTCTGTCCCTCCAGTTGGGTCCCAGGTCGCTGTTGAGAGTTTTCTAAAGGAAAAGGCCAAGGCAGGGCCGTGAGCATCCTGAGGGGCACACACAGCCCACCCCGTCCCGCTGGGAAGGGGTCCGACAAGCCCTGCTGCCCGGAGACGCCACCCCACCCGCCTTACCGTCATCTGCTTCAGCGGCATGAAGTCAGCGCTCTGCCTCACACGGTCAAATATCTTGGCCAGGTGGGGGTGGATGAAAGCATCATCTGGAAGGAGGAGGGAAGTCAGGGCCAAGGGGCTCCTGCTGAGGAGCACACAGCCGATAGCAGAGACCACCCCACCGTCCCCGGCACAGCCGGCCCCTGGGAGCTCCTGCTGCCTCGCCCCTTCCCCATGCAGGAAGCCAAGGTTCAGAGCGACAGGCCCAGCCTTGATTCCTCCGTGCTCCCTGGAGCCTCTTTCCCACCTGACTCGTGGGCTCCAGAGGCCGTGAGCGAGGGCCCTTAACAAGGACCCTGGGCCACAGTGACCTAGGCTGGGCACTCATGGGGCACAGCAGCCAACTGCTAAATGCAGAGCCACCCACCAGGGGTCCTGACACTGAGAAGCCTGCACCTGGATGTCACTCAAGCACACGAGCAGTCACAGCCAGGGGCCCTGAACTCTCAGCCCAGCAAGCTGAGAAAAATGGGCTTTTATACATGATATGTGCAGTTTTTTATGGGTATAAAAGCATGTCTAGAAAACAAAGTGACCACCTCCAGAAAAACAACTCTTTTTTTCACGCTTGGAGTCCCATGCATGGAGACCCATTCTAGCTTTTCTTGGGTGGTGTTCTCTTGTGGACACTTCCCTATGTGGTTAAATAACCTTCTAAAATATTCTAACAGCGCTGTCAACAGGAGTATAACATGCCAGAGGCGAGTGCCCGCGCAGTCCGACTGCTGCTGCTGCTTGCTTCAGTTTCCACTTATCTGCTCTTACAGGGAGTCCTGTGAGGACGCTCCTGGCACAAAGCCCTCAATTCTAGAATTCTTGGAGTTATGGGGTGTGAGCACCAAAGGACTACAGGTCTGTCCTGCCTGAGGCCTTCCTGAAAGCCTTTGCTGAGCACTGGGACTGAGGCGGCGTCCCACAGCCAGCACCACAGCCACCCAGAGTTCTGACGCTCCCTGGCTGAGCACTGGCAGATCCGAGGGGCTTCCTGATGGCTCTGAGGACGAACCTGCTTCGAGATGTCCCCATGCAGTGGTAGTTTCATGGCCATTCCTGCCTCTTGGACACTGCCAGAGGCTTGAGGCTCCAGCCCCGCTCTCGGGGCCACACTGAGCCAGGCTCCTCCTCAGCCCCCATCACCTCTGCCCCAGGGGTGCCCCCATGGCACGCCTGGGAGTTCCTCCAGTGGCTCACTGTGACCACAGCAGGGACAACCTCAGTGTCGCAAAATACCCAGGAAGGCAACACAGACAACTGTAGGCTCCCAGGTATGACACTTGTAAACATCCCCACACAGTCCAGTCTCCAAAGGAGCCAGAAAAGGCTTGTCCCACCCACCCACACCTCGCCCCGACAGCCCGCCGCTCACCCTGGATGCTCAGCATCTGGCCCAGCTTGAGCGCCGCCCCGCGCACCTTGCAGAGCGTACGCACGATGCGCTCTGCGTTTGCCTCGGACAGGAAGGGGCTGGAGTCCAACACCGACTTCTTCCCTGAGGGCAGAGGGAGTCACCAGCCCTAACTGGGGGCTCTGGGAAGGTCAAGGGAAAAGATGGGGCACATCTCCACAGTCTGTGTCCCGGGACCCACTCTGAGGTTTCCCAGGCAGCCCTTCCCCAAAGCTGCCAATCCCCATGGGATGGAGGGATGTCCCCTGCCCGGGCATGGCCAGCTGAAAGAATGACCAGAGAAGCCAGCACAGGCCTGGGCCGCGACTCCACCTTTCATGTCCACCTCTGCCTGGTAGCGTCAGCGGCCGCCCAGACTGCACCAGCGCTCCTAGTGTGTACGCAAGACAGACACGCACGCACACAAGGCCCCTCCCCTCCGTATCAGTCCCTGGGACCAGGGACGGGCACGGTGGGAGGGGAGGGCTGTGAAGACCCTGCTGGGGGCAGCCACCAAGTCCCTGCCCCACACCTCCCACTGCGGGTACCAGATGAAGATCACATGTCCCCTGCAGTCAGCGTTTATTTGCCACATGGAACAGCCAGTTGCAGGGACAGTCCTGTCCTCAAAGGAGGGGCGCTCGCGGTCAGACACAGCACACTGCCCGGCAGCTGCCTGCCTCACCTCTGCCCAGAAGCCCCTGCAGCTCAGTGCAGCCAGCTGACCAGGGGTGAGCGTGCAGTGGCCCCAAGGTTACAGGTGACCTTTGACCAGTACACTGGGGGAGAGGGGGTCAGGGTGACAAAGCAGTTGTGGAAGGCTAAGGCCAAGTCCTGCCGGCCAGCGGTGTGCCAGGAGAGTTGGCCAGCTGTCCCAAGCCTAGGCCCATGTGGAGCAGAGATCCCGGGTACTGGCTCCCTCCGCCCTCCCTGAGCTCTTCAGCACCCTCTTCACTGAGCCTCCACTGTGCCCTGGGAGCTTCTCCTGCCCTCTGTCCTGTGAGGCTCGTTAGATGAGAAGCCCCCAGCGGTACAGACAGCTTCCTCCTCTCTGACCCTGCCTGGTACTTGCATCACTGTCAGTCTGGCACAGGGGGGGGACTCGGCCCTTGGGATGGAACTGAATGCCCAGCAAGGGAACAGGAGAGGTGGCCGTGCCACTGCCCTCTGCCTGGGATGCATCCGGCCTGGTGTGACACAGCAGGACAGGACAGGCTGCGCTGTGGGGTAAGCCCTGAGGGCGACACACAGACCTGCCAATAGCTAGAGGCCACCGTGTGGAAAGGGTCAGGCTGGTTCCCAGGGTCCCAGAGAGGACAGGGTGTAGACAGTGAGAGAGGATAGCTCTATATACAGGCTTAGCTGCCCCAGGAGGCCCAGCTGGGACCATGGGCAGTGCCAATCCAGGAGAGCAGGGCCCAGAAGAGCCCTTAGCTCATCCCTTACGTCAGGCACCAGCACAGGCCAGCATCAAGGGAAGGATGGCACTCAGTGTACCTGCCACCCACTCCTCGCCCCTGGGGACTCCTATGGGCTGGAGACCTGGGGCTGGGCCCTAGAAAGAGGCAGGGAGAGGGGGGACCTTGGAGAGAGGCCACTGCCCCAGGCTGGAGGAAGGAGATGCTCTCACTGCCTCACAGGCAGGGCTGCGGCTGACCCAGCACTCAAACGGGGACATGCCCGTCACAGGCAGGGCTGCGGCTGACCCAGCACTCCTCAGATGGGGACATGCCCGTCACAGGCAGGGCTGCGGCTGACCCAGCACTCCTCACACGGGGACATGCCCGTCACAGGCAGGGCTGCGGCTGACCCAGCACTCCTCAGACGGGGACAGTGCCCGTCACAGGCAGGGCTGCGGCTGACCCAGCACTCCTCAGACGGGGACAGTGCCCGTCACAGGCAGGGCTGCGGCTGACCCAGCACTCCTCAGACGGGGACAGTGCCC
>CAUYON010188114.1:0-26543 GCA_963573935.1 Arctocebus calabarensis
TACACCTGAGCTGGCAGGTTCAAATACAGCTCAGGCCTGCCAAACAACAATGACAGCTGCAGCCAAAAAATGGCCGGGCATTGTGGCGGGCGCCTGTGGTCCCAGCTACTTGGGAGGCAGAGGCAGGAGACTCGCTTGAGCACAGGAATTGGAGGTTGCTGTGAGCTGTGATGCCACTGCACTCTATCCAGGGCTACAGCTTGAGGCTCTGTCTCAAAAAAAAAAAAAAAGAGAGAGAGACAAAGTCTTGCTTTTGCTCAGTCTGCTCTCGAACTCTAGAGCTCAGGGGATCCTCCCACCTCCACCTTCCAGAGTGTTGGGATTATAGGTGAGAGCCATCATGCCCAGCACACTTCCTTTTTCTTGCTATATTTTTATTAAGTTTTATTAAGTCCCTTTTATTTTTATTTTTGTTGCATTTGCTTTGGGTCTTAGCCATAGATTCTTTGCCTAGGGCAATATCTAGAAAAGTTTTTGTTACATCTGCTTCTAAAATTTTTATTGTTTCAGGTTTTACATTTAAGTCTTTAATTCAATGTGAGTTAATTATTGTATAAGATGAAAGATAGGGATTCCTTCTTAATACATTTATGAACAGGTCATTTTGTTCTTATTGCTGACTAGAATTTAATTGTATAAATATAGCCACTTTGTTAGCCTATTTATCTCTTGTTAGACATTTGGGTCTATTATGATCAAGCACTTTTGTAGATTTCTGCTTTAATTAGTATTGAATAAGTACTTAGTAATAGAATTACTGGATTCTTTATAAGAATTTGACAAATTATTTCATGAACTTTCTGTACTCTTTTGTATGTATGTTGAGCAAAAAGATGAATTTCAATTGTTCTGTATCCTTATTTCCTGTTATATTTTTTGCCATTCTTTCTAATTTTAGCCAGTGATAAATTAATCAATTAATGCAGTGGTATCCTGTTGTGCTTCTCTTGAATTTCTTAAACTGATATTTTAAAGTAATTTTTTTCTTAGTGCATTTTAAGTTTTCTTAAGGTATAATTTACAAAAAATCAAAAGGCACCCTATGTAGTTTGAAATGTCATGAATTTACATACATATATATGACTATGGGTATGCACATGTAAGGGGGATGCCCCCAAAGTTGCCACTAAAGTCACCATACATAGGGAAAATGCGAAATTGTAGCTAAATGGACCTTTATTCCTTACGACATTTTACAAAGAGTTGGCCAACATGTAGAAAATATTTCATAAATATTTTGTAAAATTTATACACATGATATATTTGTAACTATCACCACACTTAAATATATAAAATGTTCAAGGGTGGCGCCTGTGGCTCAAAGGAGTAGGGCACCTGCCCCATATGCTAGAGGTGGTGGGTTGAAACCCAGTCCCGGCCAAAAACTGCAAAAAAAAATATGTATATATAAAATGTTCAACATTAAATATCCTTTTTGAAGTTAATCCTCTTACCCTTCCCTATCCCCTTGAAAATCACTAATCCATTTTCCTCCCTGATATTTTGCTTATTCTAAAGGGTGATATAAATGGAGATAACTGTTTTTCTATGCTCCTTTCACAAAATGTGATTCTGTTGAGTTACAACCATACTATTTTTTTAATGCTACATAGTATCCCATGCATAGATGTACAAAAATTTATTTATTTACTCATGCACTTAACAAGGACATTTGTATTATTTCCAATCTCCGGATATTATAAATGAAGTTCCTAAAATTCTCTGGATGGAAATCTTTTTGTTTTTTCCCTTGTCTGAAACCTAGGAAAAGATCATTGGATTGTATGTATGTTAAGTGCCTGTTTAAGTCCCAAAGCTCCTTCAATGCTTTCCAAAGTGAATATAGCATGTTTAGAAATACGTATATGCTTCATATGGTCAAGATATATTTATTTCCCGGGTTTCATTTTTCTATTGTTTCCCTTTTCTCAAGTAGTAGCCATTCCAGTGAGTGTGGAGTGGTATGTCATAGTTTTAATTTGCATTTCAATAATAAATAACAAATACTCTTTAGCATCTAGTTGATATACAGTGGTCTTTCATTGTACTTTCAATTTTCATTTCCCTAGTGACTGACGTCAAGAAACTTTCATGAGCTTATTTGGCATTTGTATTTCTTCTTTGCTGACTTTTCTATTCCAACGTTTTACCCATGTTTTAACCAATTCACCTGCTTTCTTCAGTTTTTATTCTGCTACTAATCTAAGGTAATTTTCTTTTTGATATTGTATTTTTCATATCCAAAAGCTTCATTTAAACTTTAGAATAGTTTACATTTCTTTTCTTGTCATGTTTATGATGCTCTTCATCTTTCTAAACTTATGGAATATATTTTACTTATTGTTTCAATGGCCTTTTCAGTGTGACTCATCATTTATGTCAGTCTTCAATTGTCACAGTGTACTGGTTTGCTTCCAGCTTAGAGTCATATATTTCTGCTCTTTTACACACTTGACAATTATCATTGAAACCTAAAAATAGTGGGATTTATACCTTAACTTCCAGATGTTTGTATTGCTTCAAATAGGGTTCATTTTGGTCTCTTTTACGTTTACTTTACTTGGAATCAACTAGATATTTTCATAACTTAGTTCAATTTGGTTTTGTTCTATTTTGTCTTAATATGTCTCATAAAGCTTTTACCCTAGTTCTCTCCCAGCCCTATCACTACATTATCTTCAGGCAACAGTACCTGAAGGCCTCATAAAAAGGCAGTCTTTTTCTTCATTCCTGACCCTGTGTTTACCCATTGCCAGTTATTTTGTCTCTGGTGTTGAATAGCTTCCTCTTACTCCTGTGAAGATAAACACTCAGTCAGCAATTTAAGTGTCTGTTCTGAACTATTCTCTTTGCAGCTCTCCCCTCCTTGAAAAAAATTTTTCTCCTTGAAAAAAATCTCATTCCCTTGGCCTCATCAAACTCTTTTCTCTATCTTATTTCCTCATTGAAAAATCTAGGCTCTATTTGAGTTTTCTTTCTCTGTATTATTACAGTCTAAATATTTCCATTAGTAGCATACATTGTGCTCTGCTCACCTACTGCAGAGCCCTGTACTTGCTATTGACTAATGTTTGAAAACTATATTTTGTCTGGTTTTCTCACTGATCACAGGTTGTATGATAAATCCAGTTTTGGTTACTGCACATGCCCAGAAATACAATTTAGGGGAACATTTGTTTGTTTATTTTTGAATTATACTATAGAAATGCCTGTGTCATAATCCCTAGAAGCTATGACTAAGTTGCTTCCATGATAAATGAGACTTTGCAGATGTGATTAAAGTCATGGACCTAGAGATGGGAAGATGATCCTGGTGTGGGTCCAATGTAATCACATCATTCTGAGAAGCAGAAAACTTTCTCAGTAGCCTGAGAAGTACTCAATCTGTTGTTGCTGACTTTGAAAGTGAAAAAAGAGGACCCTTGGTCATGAGAGCCATGGTTGCCTCTCATAATTGGAAAAAACTTTCAGAAGGCCAGAAAATGGGAACCTTGTTCCTACAATTGCAAGAAACTGAATTGGGCCAATAATAAGTAGGAGATCAATTTTTTACTGAGTATTTTTTATTCAAGAAATAGCTGATGGTACCAAAGGATTCCAGCTGACAAAATGAATAAAAATGATAGAATTATAATATCTTTATATTTCAACCTCAAGTGAATTATTAAGCATTACAAATCAGTGCCTCCTAATTGAAGAATCCTACACTGCTGATGTAGTAGTCCTACAAAAATAAAAGATAGTGATAAATCTGCATATGATTAATCACAGTTCATACAACAATTTTCAAGACATAAAGAGGAGGAGGAATACTTTTAAATATTATCATGGAATGCTATTAGTAAAATTCAGAACATATAAAATCGCACTAGACAAATAGAATCGTTTTATCACAAAATAAGTTGCTTGGAAGAGCAAGAGAGATGGAGGGTACAAGCATAGATTGAACACATGTTAAAAGTAGCTTGCTAATGGCAGTGTACTTATGTCTTAATTATATACATACAAGACACAAAGAAGAGCTGAAATTTAAAGGCCCATATATCAAAACAACAAAAAACAAAGCAAATAAATATAAAGTAGAAGAAAGTAATTAACACATACTTTTTTTATTTTCAAGTGACATAAAATTGTATATGTTTGTAGGGTACAACATGTTGTGTTACTATGTGTCCACACACCTATGTACGCCTACACACCTATGTCTACTATGTGTGGCTATATATTTTATTTCACATGCTCGCAACTTTTACAATGAGAACATATCTATCCACTCTCTTAGTAATTTTTAAGATTAAAATAAAACATGCCAAAGAAAAATCTTGGTTGTTGGGAAAATGGACAAAGAAATAAACCTCTACTTAGTCTAAGAGGAAAAAGAGATGGGCAATTATAAATAACAGAAGGTAAAAGAGATATTATTGAATATATTACTCACATTAAAAAGAATATGAGATAAAGTAATTCAGAACCATCTGCAAGCTAGTACATTTGGAAATTCTGATAAAATTGCTATTTAGTAAATAGAGAAAAAAGAAAATATTTCTAAACTTGAAAGCCAAAATTTTAAGGCCAATTTCACACATGCACATACATTCAGAAATACTAAATAAAATTGCATTAAATAAATTACAGGTTACTTAAAAAAGGATACGTTTGCATTAATTTTCAAAACTCAATTTACATCACATTATCAGGATTCATGTGATCCTCCATATGTATAAAACTATCTAATACAATTCAAGTTTTAAATTCATAGTAAAAACTTTAATTTTTAGAAATATGTAAATCCTTTGCTTTCTTAAAAATTACCCACAAGGACAAACTTATAGAAAACATAATTATGGCAAAATATCAAAATCACTTTCCCTGTTTTAGGGAGTTTTACAATATGGAATCACTATTTTATTCAACACTACATAAAATGTATATATTATCAATACTGCAGGTAACAAAAGGGTTGGAAGGAATATAATAGAAGAGTACAAGACATTATGATAAAAATCTATAAAATATTATCAAGAAAAATAATTAAATAATGCATGAATTAATTGAGTAATGAGATATACATTAGAACACAAGTGTTATAAAGATGTGAAGTACTGTCAAAATAAGGATTAAATAATATTATAACTTCTCTGTAACTTTGAAAAGGTGAAATTTGATGCTATTAATACTTATGCCGGTATAATAAAGTAAAGGGCCCCAGGCAAGCCTGGTTATACAATTGGTCACCCCCCAGCTAGTGTCTATCATTTTCCATTTAAAAACACAACATGACATTTTGTGGAAATTGCCATGATGATGCTAACATTTATATGGAAATCTAACAGCTGAAATTAACCAAATTGAAGTTTAAGAAGAAAACTGAAGGACTTCCATAGGGCTGTTGGTTTGAATGTATCCACTCCAAAATTCATGTTAAAACCTAATCTTTTAGGTGATATTTAGAGGGGTTGTTTGGGGGAGTTATTAAGTCAGGAGGATTTTGCTCTCATAAAAGGATGAATGCCCTGATCAAAGAGGCTTCAGAGAGAAATCACACCATGAACTCAATTTTTCATTGGTGTATGAATTATTTATCCAATCTATAGGTGAGCAAATTCTAAATTTTCTTCCACTTTACAGATGTTATAAAGTCTCACAGAGTTAGTGACTAGTATGGACAGATTATGAGCCTGTCTCCTATCTTGTGCAAAGTTCTTGCTCTATAACTCATAATCTTCCCAAACACATGGTGTATCTCATACTGTACCCCAAATGTTCATTGTCATATCAGAGTACATTATACTCACTTGAAGAGAACAGGTCATTTCATATCCTGTGCGGAACAGAAGTAAATACATTAAAGGGGGTCTTATATCTCTACAGAATTTTTTCTTTTAGAAATAATTGAATTCTAGCTGGGAATTCTTTAGAAGTGGAATGTAAATAAGAAATTAACTAATATTATTAGTGTTGCATGATTATGTGAGAAAATTATTTGCCCCTTGTTTTTGGTTCTTGTGCAACAGATTATCAGTCTTCAATATTAGTGATTAACAAATAGTTTCTTTGTTCTCGTTTTTCTATTTAAATTCTTTTCTATTTCTTTTTATGCCATGATTATCTCATTCTTTCTTTTCCTTTAATAAATACATTATTTGCTGTTATTATTTCCTTTTAACTTGAAAAAATCAAGTTTACACAATATTATAACAAATTGCATTTTACGTGTATATAGGAATTAATAAATTTCCATCATTAATTATGGATAGTATTAATATTCTACATTTTAAATATTTTTATACTACTGAGTCCTAATTGCAAATCTAAAAATCAATAGTTGGGTCACACATAACTCATAACTCATTAAATAACTTCGGTTTATTTGTTGCATTTTTAACATACCTCTTTATACTTTTGAAAATCATCTCATTTTAAATAATCATAATTGTAGGCTTAATTTTTCAATAATTGAAACCTCAGATTCTCTCACTGCTACTGATTTGCATTAAGTGCCAAAAGACATCCTGACTTAAAATAGTCCAAGCATATGTTAAATAATGAAAGAGCTGACATAGTGATTTTTCATTCTGTTCCCTTCCATTGTCATTTTCTAATTTTCTTTAATCCTTCTCTGTTTTCTGAAATGCTGAATGTTTCCCTCCACTTCTAAAGAAACTCACAAAATATACCTCTGCAAACATTAGCTACAGAGCCTCCAAGGAGACAATAGGCTACCATTACACAACTCATTGTCAATTCTTTCCCTTTTTTTCTCACACCCAAAGCTCTCATATTATTCAGATCTCAATTGCCAAAGAATTTTATTTGTACTCTTGATTGCACACAATGTGTGGGTTTTGTGTGTATTAGGTACTACTATTAAATAAACAATTTTTCTTAATATAAGGTGTGTGCAAATGAATGAAAATTATTTCCATGCTTCCTTTATAGCTTTGAATAATTACTGAAGATGTACATGTTTTAAAAATTCCTTGAAATATATCATTCTCTAGAAAAGCATATTTTATGGGTTACAGATATCTTATCAATGGTAACTTAGATGAAGTTTGGGACCAATGTAATAAAAACATAGGCAACCAGTCAGATGTTACAAGGATGGGCTTTTCATTTATTTACTGCTATCAATGATTATAAACAGTAAATTAGAATTGGAATTTTGTCTTCCCATTAATAGAAATCTATGTAATCATAAGTTGAAGAATATATCAAATTCAGTCATTTTTGCCTATGGAATTCTTCCTTTTTAGGGATAGAAGGTAAAAAAAGTTAAAAAGTATTCTAGGAAATTTACACTTTCTAAATCATATATTAAAAACTGAATTTTGTCAACTAATTAGGCAACATAATTGGTAGAGATAAAAAGAACCCATCCAAAAATTTCAGCAGTTTGTGCACAATTGAGTGGATGTGCCATGATCCATCACAGTCACCTATGAAAATACTATATAAATGGTTCCATCCATTCATAGATGTTTCCATGATAAATAAGAACAGATTCCAAATAAATTGCAAGTTGAGTAAAAGGAATAATTTATTTCAAATTATGTGAAATTAAACATGGTGAAATTAGACATGAAAAAGGTGATGCCCAAAAATGATCACAGCAGGATCCCAAATTTGTAAAAGACCTTTACGAACTCCTGTCATTTTTGTTTTGATCATTATTTAGAAAACAACCAAGGGAAGATAGTCTCTCTCCAAGGACATCCGCATTCATTGACCAGTTGCCTTCTTAAAGGAGATGTAATGCACTAATGCTTTTACCAAGCCAGATATTAAGGATTCAAGAGTTGAACCAAGATTCCTTGGATTCCTATTATTTTAGAATAATGTTGGAAAATAATTCTTTATGGCTCCCTTTGGTTCTACACTACTTTTTCAAGGACATCTGTATATAACAAACAACTTCGGCATATAAAAGTAGTGTTTATTCCAAAGTAATAGAAAATCTCTCTTGCAGTCTTGTTAGGAATTGCTGCCTCCCTCTACCTCTCTATGACAAATGAAGGCACTATTATCTGGCGTTGTAAAGCCGATACATCCCTAAAAGCAAAGGCATATTTAATGTCCATTGTGAAAGATTTGAGTTCTCCAAGATGAGATTTTGGTGTGATGCAATGCACTGTGTGTGCATGTGTTAATTAACTTTTATTATCATGCACCTCTCTGTGGTCTTGAGGCTCAGTAAAACAGTAAAAATTGGTGATACTCTGGTTACTGCTATGTTTCTGAGTAATAAAGTGTCCATTTATGACTCAAGAATCTCATGTCTTCTATCAGCGTTCATGAAACCTAAGCATCTCAGTTGATTCTGGGTACACTTAACAAACATGTTTTCTTCTCTTTTCTTTCTTTTTTTTTTTTATGAGGCAAAGTCTTACAACGTCACTCTCAGTAGAGTGCCATGGTGTCACAACTCACATCAATCTCAAACTCTTGTGCTTATGCGATTCTCTTGCCTCAGCCTCCCACATAGCTGGGAATACAAGCGCCCGCCACACTGCCTGGCTATTTTTTGTTGCAATTGTCATTGTTGTTTTAGCTGGCCCAGGCCAAATTTGAACCCACCAGCCTTGGTGTATGTGGCCGGTGCCCTACCGACTGAGTATGGGCACCGCCTGTCATGTTTTTTCTTTATGATGATTTGTAGTCTGACATTTTATTGCAAAAATAACTCTATAATGCACTTATAGTCAAGGTGTTCTATGTTCCCTACCAATCACAGTCATCTAGTCTTGTGAGGTATTGGAACGGCTTCCTCAATAATTGACTCAAAAAGAGATCTGAATCTAGTTCCCTCATTTCCTCCTTGTTCTATCATTTAGTAAGTCAGACTGGTCACCGAATGGGAATGTCCTTGGACAGAGACTATCTTCTTTTAATTATTTTCTAAATAATCAAAACAAAATGACAGGAGTTCATAAAGACCTTTTACAGATTTGAGATTCTGATGTGATCATTTATTGGTCATCACATGTCTTACCTCTAGTGAGAATCCTAGGTTGGCTGGACTTGTTGAAAAATCCTCTGGGTGACAGCCTGACCAAATGCAGACCAAGAAAGTGACAACAATATTGGTTTATTACCAAGATTCCTTTGTTGGTTTGCCATGCCCCTAGATCATAAGATTAATAATATCATATCTGAGCCCAGTGTTCATCATGCCCTACTACATTTGCCTGCATAGGTATTCATAAGTTTTGAAAATTTCCCTTGTTTCTCCTTTACGCGGTATTTCTAGACAAGATGTTTGAGGATAAGTATGGTGATTTTAAAAAGAGGTAAATTTTTTTTTTACTACTACCATGACATGCAGTTTTCGTTTTGTTTTGTTTGTTTTACAGTACAAGAATAATGATCTTAGAACTTGGAAAGAGAACACCTGAGCTACCAGAACTCATTAGAGAGAGAAGGGCACTAATGATATTTAGAATTGCTAATTGCCTTAGAGCATTCCTCATGAAAGCAAATGTCCTGGTTCATCTCTCCAAAATAGTTTTAATTGCTTTAAATTCAACTGAATTCCTGATACCATCCCTTGCTGGATGACTTTGACCATAATTTGATTGATATTTCTCTAACTTTTATTGTAAGTCTACTAAAGCCAGCAAGGGATGTCTCTAGTAGATCTCACATAGTAGATTTCTTTCCAGGTGCCATTGCTATTTCTTATTTTCAATGAGATGAGTAAATGGCATATTGAAAGATACAGTCTCCCTAAGAAACAAAGGACACTTTTAATTACCACATTAGAAGATACAGTGTCTCCCTTCTGAGAGAAGACTGATGTGGAAGGCAGAATATTAGGATGACTTCCAATATTACATCCCCTTTTACAATCCACTCCCCTTTGAATATGTAGGACCTTGTGACTACCATGAGATAACACTCCTATAATTATGTTACATTATAAAGCAAAAGAGAGTTATCCTGAATAGTTCTGAATTAATCATGTTTGCTTTTTAAAAGTAGGCATCACAAAAAAGAAAATCAAAGTAACTCATTCTCAATGACATGATGGAAATCAAACAAGCATTTTACCAACTACCTATGTACCTATGTGTACCACATAGTAAGGCCATATGGGTGGTTTTTAGGATAATATAGGTATCCTCAGCAATCACTAATGGGAAAATGAGATCATAGCCCTACAATTTAAAGAAATGAATCCTTTCAACAACGTGTAAGTTTGGAACAAGTATTTGAACCCCAAATAGTAAACATATCCCCAGTGAAAACTTTAATTCATCCTGGTAAAACTCAGAGCAAAAAAATCCAGCTATTCTGTGCCTTCCGAATTATAAAAATAATGAAATTATAACTTATAATGCTTTAAGCTGTTAAATCTGTGGTAATTTTTTAATTCAGGAATAGATAATACAGGCAGGCAAGTTACTGCCCATTATAAAAGATTTGGGTTTTCTAACGTCAAGAAACATATAACCCACTATTATGTAGGTATCATTTCATCCTCCTTGCATTATCTTATGAAGATTAGAGCTCAGAGAGCTGGCACATAAATGCTATGCACTCATAGCATATGTCTTCATTCAAATAATTATAATTGTTAAAAATCATTGTCCTTTTTGTAGTTATTCAAGACAAATATCACTACGGCCTATTTGTTATTTTTGTAAATAGAAAAGTCAAGAGGGCAGAAAACAGGCTGTTAAGGGTCCTTCGCTAACAGTAAGTTCTAAGGTTTCTTTTGACATCTCTTTGTAAACATGACTGTTTTTATACCTATTGTATATAAAGAATTAACACATATATTCATTTATATGTATCATTTAAGTAAGTCCTCAGAATTATAGATGAAAATTTAGGTTTAATAGTAAACATTCCCATGACTCACACAAAACAGTAGGAACTAACTGTTGAAAAGATTGCTAACATTTAATTTTATAATCAATATGCTAAGTTAGCAGAGGGCAATGATTTCTAAGAATCACAGATGATACATGCAAGTTATAAAGCTTGAATTTTCTTTTGCTACTTTTAACTTAAATCAAATGTCAAATTTCAAATTCAGGGATTAATTTTACTTTCAGATTTCTGAACAGGCGTGGGAATTATTTGAAGTTTTCTACTAGGTGAACTTAGAAAAGTGGATTTTTATCCCACAATTATATTTTTTCCTTTGGTGGTTAGTCTTCTGAGATATCTGCTAACCCATGAAACAACTGAAAACTTAAAGTTCATAGTTGATATGAGGACTAAATATGAATTATTTATTATATGTGATGAAGTATTATATTAAAGTACTTTCTGAGATACAAGAACACTGATTACCCAGAGAAGTAAGAGTGTTAATTCAGATGTAAAGATTTCTTCAGTTAAATATATACAGCATTTGAAATTAAAAATTTAGAAATAAAATAAAGTCCTTTGAATAATAATGTAGTTTTTGAGTGCAAACTATCTATTCAGTAATGCATAGAACAGTAAAGAGATTTCTAGTGAAATGCAGTGTTAAATTAAAGGAACCTGGGGTTTTTGTGTCAATTTTTCAGTAGACATCAACTTGAAAAGATTATATATCTTACTAAAATAATTAAAACACAAATTTTCATTTCTGAAAATATTACCTAGAATACTTGTATTCTTACTATGTTTCAGACATTATTCTCAGTACCTCCCCTGCTTGCTCAATTATCTATTATTACCCAACAAATAGCCCCTTACTTTTTTGCCCAAAAATAAAAGCAAATTTAGTCACAGACTCATTATTAGTAAGTAATCTATGATTCTTTTTACTGAAAATTTGAGGTGGGTTTAACTGGATGCTTCTTCTCTTCGGCTACTCTGTATGAGTTCACTCTATAGTCTAGATATACTCTACAGTCAACAGGTAGGTTCCAAGATGTCATTTTTTTTATTACCTTGTATTCTTTGTATTACCTTCTTCTTTTTTTTATTGTTGAGGATTTCTTGACAGCACAAAGAACCAGGTTACACTGGTTGCATTTGTTAGATAAATTCCCTCTTACAATTGTGTACTACCTCAAAAGGTGTGTCACAACCGTGGACCCCTTCACCTCCTCCCTCCTTTATTCTGTCTGCCCTTACCTTCCCCACCTCCTACCATGTACTAGGTCATTCATTGTCCTCATTTCAGAAATAAGTACATAAGATTCTTGCTTCTCCATTCTTGTGATGCTTTCCTAGGAAGAATGTATTCCACTGTCATCCAGGTTAATACAAAAGATGTAAAGTCTCCATCCCTTTAAAGGGTTGAATAGTGTTCCATGGTATACATACACCACAGCTTGTTAATCCATTCCTGGGTTGGTGGGCACTCTTTTGACATTTTGGTGATTGAAAATTGAGCTGCAATAAACAGTCTAGTGCCAGTGTCTTTATGATAAGATGACTTTTTTTTTCTTCTGGGCAGATGCCAGTAATGGGATTGCAAGATTGAATGGGAGGCCTACTTTGAGTTCTTTGAGGGTTCTCCATACTTCTCCCAAAAAGGTTGTATTAGTTTGCAGTCCCATCAGCAGTTTAAAAGTGTTCCCTTCTCTCCACATCCATACCAGCATCTGCAGTTTTGATAGTTTGTGATGTGGCCCATTGTCACTGGGGTTAGATGGTATGTCAGGGTGGTTTTGAATTGCATTTCTCTGATGATAAGGGACAATGAGCATTTTTATGTTTGTTAGCCATTCCTCTGTCTTCTGGAATTGAATAGAAAACCAGGAGATGAAATTAACATCTTACAGCCACCTAATCTACATAAAACAAATAAGAACATACACTGGGGAAAAGAATACCTATTCAATAAATGGTGCTTGGAGAACAGGAAATCCGCATGTAAAAGGCTGAAACTTGACCTGCACCTTTCTCCACTCACAAACATTGATTCAAGGTGAATAAAAGACCTAAACTTAAGGTATGAAATGATAAAAAGCCTCAAAGAGGCTTGGTACCTATAGCTCAGTGGCTAATGTGCCAGCCACATACACTGAGGCTGGCAAGTTCAAACCTGGCCTGGGTCTGCCAAAAAACAATGATAATAACAACAACAACAACAAAATATCTGGTCATTGTGGTGGGAGCCTGTAGTCCCAGCTACTTGGGAGACTGAGGCAAGACAATGGCTTAAGAGCAAGAGTTTGATGCCACAGCACTCTACTAAGGGTGACATAATGAGACTCTATCTCAAAAAAACAAATCCTCAAAGAAAGCATGGGAAAAACATTTGAAGATATCAGCCTGGGGAAAGACTTTATGAGGAAGACTTCCGTGACAATTGCAACAACAATAAATAAACAAATGGTACTTAATTAAACTTAAAGGCTTCTGTACAACTAAGGAAGCAAGTAGACAACCTACACATTGGGAAAGGATATTTGCATATTTGCAAATGTACTACCTGTTATTTTTTAGGAAGGATTAAATATTATGCCTATATTTTTATAACATACTTTTACAATAAATACCCATAATTAATGCACTTATTATGAGATGTGTGGTAACCATTTGCAAGCCTTTTGTATGCCTTTAAGTAATTCTCACTTTTCTCTTCTACACCATTATGTTTTTTACAGGAAACAGTCTCTAATTCTGAGTAGTAAATTTTCTTCTTCTTACATTTATTTGTGATTTAATTATGTTCTTAAACTAGTGAAAATTTAAAGGATGTATCACATCAACAATTAAGTAAACCACAGTGTCTCCTGGCTCATTTAAAATGGTTTTAAATATATCATTAAATTAGTGTCAAAAGAATGCCAAGAAAAGATACCTCAGATTCAGAAAAATAAGTGCTGTAAAAACCATAATGGTGTAGAAGAGAAAAGTGAGAATTACTTAAAAGGCATACAAAAGGCTTGCAAATTGTTACCACACATCTCATAGTAAGTGCATTAATTAGTGGGTATTTATCATAAAAGTATGACATAAAAAATATAAGCATAATATTTAATCCTTCCTAAAAAATAACAGGTAGTACATTTGCAAAACAATACACAAATCAAATATTGAAATTGTGGTATAAAATTGTGAAATCAGTGCCATACAAATTTTTGAGTTTTAAAGCCCATCGCAGCTAAGATACTCAATTCCTTGTTATCAAACCTAATTTTCCATTGACTTAAAAAATCAATGAGTGTGTGAAGATGTGTGTGAAAATATTGTGCACAAGATTCAGAAAGAAAATTATCTTAGCACTCTAATCATTTAATGTCAAGCATGAATATTCATTTTAAAATGATTAAAGCATCATATCACATAAAGTTCACTCCTAATGAATGTTAGATTCACCAATTTTTAATAAATTTAAAGAGTTGTGAAAATAATTCAATCTAATTTTACAAAAACATATATTAATTTTTGAAAGACTAGAAATACTAAAAGGAAAAATATACCATGCCACTGAAATGTACAAATGAAATAGAGTTCTTTGTTTTTCTTTAAATAACATATGCCTTATAGGAGTTAAAATTGAAAACATACAACCTTAATCATGTTTTTCTTTTAAAACCATATTTTGCCTTATAGGAATTAAAGTTGAAGGCATACAGCCTTAATCACGTCATATATACATATAGTTAGACAGACAGTTAAAGCTGTTTTTATGAACCAAATTTGGAGCCTAAATATGGAAATTAAATGAAATGAAAGAACATTGGGCAAAGAAATGAATTAAACTGAACAAATGAACTTTCTGAGATGTTGGTGATGCTAAATGTTTGTAGTAAACTTGAGTGATGATGTTTTGTTTTAAGATGTCGTTTTCCCAGCCATTTTTACTTGTTTCTACTCTCTTTTATGAAATATTTTGTTGTTATGCTAATCTATTCAGAATATGGTTTTCTGTTGATGGTTATTAAAGTCATATATTCATTCAACAAAAGCTTATTGAATACCTACTGTGTACAAAGCATCATCTTAAGCACTGAGGCTGGAGTTTTGAACAAAGCAGAGCATCTTTCTTTACAGAGTTTATATTTCAGTAGAAGAGAGAGACAATAAACAATTAAAGATCAAATATATAAAAAGTAAGTGCTGTTTTAAGGAGACTTAATAGAATGTCTCCTGATGGCGTCTCTGAAGAGATTAACATGGGAGTTGAGTTTTAAATGATGTGAAAGAGCCCTAAGAACATCTGAGAAAGAAGCACTCAGGCAGAGGAAGAAGAAAGTGTATTTGAAGAACTGCAAGAAAACCAGCAGGACTATGGTAAAGGATCCTAGTGACCAGATCACGTCAGGCTTCATGAGCCAGGAAAAGTATACAGATATTATTCCGATAGGAAGTCATACATGGGTTTTGATCAGAAAAGTCATGAAATCTGATTCCATAATCAGATCAAAGGAGAAGTGCATATGTGCCCATCTGCTTATACAATAAGCCTTATTGTATAGAGATAGATAAATAAGTTGAAATATTGGCTTGAGAAATAAGTTATTGTTGAAGGAGGGAGTTCAGTGGCTTCCTACCTAATGGGTACAATGAATGAAGGTATGGCACATTTCCTAGATGAAGAACACAGCGGCAACTCAGACGTCAACCTTTCATTGTCAACTATATAACCTAATGGTTTGTACTCTCATATTATCTGAAATTAAAAGAAAAAAAATTAATAAAAGTGTTATAGCCTGAAGGAGTGTACTTAGGGTATTTACCTGCCTAGCTCAAATTAAGCTAATTAAAAGGAAAGTATGATATAAATTAGATTAAGTCACTTGCCTGACAGTAGAATAGGCAGTGTTTTTTGTTGTCAAAATGCAATTGAGTTGATAAATATGTGTATTAGAGTTGGCAATGAATAGGTTATTGAATAAATGTACAAGTTTAAATCCAAGCACCAACAGCATAATTAGGGGATGATGCCTGAGATTAATTTAAGGATATTACTGAAAGTATATTTCTGTACAAAAATATGTGCATGTATAAATATAAATTTCAGAAAATATATTCAGGAAAATACCAAATTACTTTAATTAAAACATGAAAATTTTATCACAACTCACAGATAAGCTGGTCATCTAAAATGGTTTATATAAGAATTTGCAGTCCAGCAGCTTTGCTGTAATTCAATGTTTAAAAATGTCCATAACTGGTATTTAGTATTTTGGGGAAAAGCCAAATAACATTGTGGGGGGGGTTGTTTAGTTTTAATAATAGTGGTATTTCTTACTATGTATGTGCAAATATAATTCTTCTACTTTGGATCTCCAGTTATCTTTGATTAACTCCTATTAATTTTTAAAGACTTAGATTTATATTACTTCTTCTGAAAAGAGTTTTTATATCTCTCTTATAAATTAGCTATTCAGCTACACAACAAATATTTATTGAGTGTGAAATATGTGCTTGGAGCTTTCCTGGGTAATAAAGATAGAGAGAAAAACAAGGCAGAATATATTTCCCATCCTAGGTTAGAGACATCTGACACTTTTGTTGTTGTTGCATTTATTTGTTCACCTCACTGGAGAAAAAAAGTGTAGACACACCTTTGTTACTGGAGAAATCTCTTCACGTAGCTTGTGAGCAATGTGAGGGACAGAAACTCAAGAAAGAGGGGAATACCAATATCTTCTGACACTGAGGAAAGGTTAAATGGGAAGATGCATTTTATAATGAAAAATGAAATATAAAATTAACAAAAGATCACATGATTTACAGCAGAAGAAATAAGAAAGGTGGAAGGAGAAAAACCATTTTCTACTGTGAAATGGCAAGAGGAAGGCTGGACTTCACTCTGGAGATTGCTTGAAGAAGTATCACACTCAAAAAAATTATAAATGAAAATAAACAAAAACACTTTAATTATTTAATGTAACCTAAAATAGATAAACTTATCAGGTGGGTTCATATTTATGTTTTCCTCATTTAAAACTGTACAATAATCCACCAACCCCTATCCTAACCAATATAAATAAGAGTTGGGAACTATGTGTATGCCCAAAAAATGGACTGGAAAGGGATTATTTAACTATGAGCTATTCACTCCTAACTTTAGGATCCTTGAGGTGTTTACATTCTAGTATGAAGAAAGAACACTAACAAAGTTTCCAATTATTCTAATGCCTATTTTTAAATCTGATAAGAAGTAAAATAATGTGGGCAGTGCCTGTGGGTCAAGGAGTAGGGCACTGGCCCCTTATACAGGGGGTGGAGTGTTCAAACCCAGCCCCAGTCAAAAAAAAAAAAAAAACTACAAAAAAAAAAGAAAAGAAAAAAAGAAGTAAAATAACATGATAGAGAATGACATCTATCTGTTGAATGTTGCAAGAAGAAGGAAGAGCGAGCGAAAATGCGCTCATAGGGCAATAGGTTTGGCATGTTCAAGGGAAAAAAGAAATACATGAAAGTAGCTGAAATTGATGCTCTCATCCACTGACAGTGGATGAAATGTGAAAAGAGAAACACGTGGACTAGTTACAGTTAGACTTTAGTAGCCCAGGTGTGTTGTATTGCTATTTTGCACTTGGCTTTTAACACTAAATATATTAAAAAGCACTAGGATTCCAGATATATAGCAGAAGAAGAGCAAAATAATCATCTATCAGTGTGTTAAATACTGGGTATGAGGGAAAGCAAAGCCTTGAAAATGAGTCCTAATTTTCAGTCTCTAGTGACTAAGTCAGTCATTGGTGCTAATGTAGGATTGAGAAATAGCATTTCTAAATAGATCAGCATTGGCCATATGAGATTTGAACGACTGCTTTGATACTGAGTATGCAGATTAGGGAAAACTCAAAGGGTAGATTATTAATAAATAGATAATAATTCCAAGTACATAACATAATGTTATCACATAAGAAGGGAGGGTAATTAGAAAGGGAAAGGGATGTAAGGGGGCATAATCCTGGAGCTTAGGGAGATCAAAAGAGGAGTACGAATCTAAAAAATGATGAAAAAGGAGCAGTTAAAAAGATTGAAAGAAAACTAGGCAAGGGTATTTAGCTAAGAGTGAGTTATCCCTTGTGGTAAGTCTTGGTGAAAAGTCAGGTAAACTGAAGATGCGTTGGCTAGTCCTAGTCTGTAGTAAATAATGTGTTGGTAATAAGCAGCCACAGTGGTTTTAGTGGTATGATTGGGATAATAATCTCAGGGGCAAAGATTAGATAAGAAAGAGAAAATGGAAACTGAAAACATAACCAACTCTATGGGAGAAATATTACAGACCAGGAGAATCTACTAACAACTAGAGCGAAAAAATGCTTTAAGTGACATGTTTGTTGTTAAGAAGGTTGAAAGTCTGGCATATTTATGGTTATTTGGGATCATCTAAAAGAGAATATAGGATTTATTATGCTGTAGGAAAAAAAAGAGACAATGGTAAGAATAAAGTCCACAAAACCTTAGAATTCAGAACTGAAAATACAAGGTGGATTAAGATGGGAGTTTGTACTTCCCATCCATACAAACAGGAGAAAAGAGTGTGTTGCTTCAAATCAAAAAATTAGGAAATTAACAGTGAATAATGAAGTAATTCTCCTTTTATTTCTCTAAGAAGCATAAGGTAAGTTTTTACCCAAGGGAGAGGAATTCATGTTTTTGGAGATCTGAGGGAAGAGGAGGAAGAAAATAGTCATGTTGAATAATGCAAAAGTCAAGGTACAGGGTGCATAGAGTGGAAGTGGCTGGAGATGGTGTGGGGTTACTAGAGATTTGTGATCAACTATATTAAGTGAGGTTACTATGAGGGTTCTTTGATATGTTAATAAACATATTCAGTCACTATGACTCACATACCTATATTTTTAAAATAGGTAGATTCATTTACAGAAACATGGAGAGATATGAAAAGGTGATGATCATATATAACCTGATACAAGAATGGCAGCTTAGACCAAAATTAGATAGAGGCTACATTTGGGCAGAGCCAAAACTTTAAGAAAGGCAATTCCCTTTATTTGACAGACATTCATGGGGATTGACCCAGAGATGAGCCAAAAGCAGGCGATACTTCCAGAAGCTGGCAGAGTTAATACCTAGCTGCTGAGGGGATCTCTGGCCAGCCTTCTAGGATCCACCTGAAAAGGGCTCCCTCTTCGTCTGCACTCTGAAAGAGTTTGTGAAAATTGGTATCATGCTTCTCCAAATAATTGGAATATTTCAATAGTTAAACCACAAGGAAGTGAAATTTTAAACTTATTAGAAAGTTTTAATTGCAGATGCTATTTTTATAGTAATATTCTTACCTTCTGTATCTTATTTCCTCAGTTTTGGCAAATTGTATTGTTTCCCCAGGACAAATGACTATTTAATTAATTTTTCAAATACAGAACCAAAAAATTACTCCTCATATTTTTCTATAAGAAGAATATATAGTCATCCTCTTTTTCATTTCTGAAATTAATGAATTTGATTTTTTTCTTAATCTTTCTGAGCTGACTTTTAAAATAACTATTTTTTTGAATTTCAATATATTTAGAGAGTTCAAATGTTTCTTGCATAACCTTTATCATGCTGAGGTCAAGGCTTTCCATTTACCTGCCACTGGAGTAGTGAACATTGTACCCGATTAGATTTTTATCCCACCAAACGTGTTAATTTTTTTTTATTTCATTGAATATGAAATTATCTTTCAATTATGTTTTTTATTGCTTCCACAGGAGCAAAAATATATACTATGATTGATATCTGTCTTTTGAAATATATAGTACTTTTATTTGCTTTATATCCTAAAATATTGCCAACTCAGTAAATATCACAGGAAAGGCATTTATTTTGTTGGTCTAATATATTACCTTATATTGTGGTTATTGTTCTATAAGTTACTAATAGAAGTATGTTAAGGGTGTCCATTATCATTGTAGATTTGCCAATGAGATTTTCTTTGTTTCTTATCTCACGTCTATTGATTCTTACTATAGACAGATTAAATAAATTTACGTACAGTATATGAGAAATTTTATTCCTATGAAATACATGTCTTTATTGTACTTTATATGTATGGCTTCATATATTAATGTCTATCATTTCTGAAAATTATAAAGCCATGCCAACTATTTTGGGGGGGAATACCTGTATTGTATATTTTTTTCTATCATTTACTAATCAACATTTCTAAATTGTTATGGTGAAAATAAATACCATGGAAGCAATCACTTTGCCTCATAATATTTATACAATGTATAATTAGTGCACCAAATAAAATATTGAAATTTATGTCTAACATATTATTGTTTGGTTTATACATTTTCTGACTAATATAGATCTCATTTTCTTTTGTTTTTTAAATTTTGAATTAATCAAGTATTAATCCTCCCATATTACCTTAGCTTTTAAGCTATATGTATATACTAGTCTCATAATTATTATACCAAATTATACATCACACATTCTGAAATGAATTAATATTTTGCCATTCTTAAAAAATATAAAAAAACTTTGACATTCTTTAACTACTAAGCCCATTTGTGTGTGCTTCATCGTGTATTTCATTTCCACACATATATATATATGTTTCCATTTACATGTAAGATATACATTTTCTCTCATATACAGGCTGTCTATAAACTTCGTGTGCAATTTAAGAAAATTGGACACAAACTTTATGGACACCTTGTATATTATTATGTGTGTGAGAATGTGTGTGTGTTGAGATAGAGAGAGTATAAATACATGTATTTACATTAACCTTTCTTAGTGATCATCATTTTCTCCTTCATTCTGGAGTTTGTAGGATCATTTGGTTCATTTTTCTAATACCTTAAAAACTCATATTATCAATACATATTCGTAAATGTAGTTCTGCCTCAGAATAAGGCTGAGAATAAGACTCAGTTTTGTTTAACTGGAAATGCATTTATTTCACCTTTATTTTGGTCAAGAGTTTCACTTGGAATGCTTTGGGTAGCAAATGTTTATTGGACACTGTAAATGATTTAATTCTGTTGTACTTAGGTTTGAATCATTGTTGTTCTAAGTTTCAGCAGTCAGTCTTACTGTCCCCTTAAAGCAAATGTGCCTCTTCTCTGGCTGCTTTCCAGATTTATTCTTTGCTTGGGTTGTCAGTACTTTTGCTATATGTGGCTTATTTTTAGTCAGCTGAGTAGATTTCATGAAGTTTCTTGACTCTATGACTTGATGTGTTTTACCCATTTGAAAAAAACATGGCATTTTTTATGTAACATATTATTTCTTACCTTTCTTTATCCATTATTTGAAGACTCCAAATATATATAAAATTTCATTCTGAGGTAATACTGATATTCTGTCCCTAAGACTATCCTTTCATAATCATTGTTATAAATTAAGAAAAGAAAAAACTAAAACCTTAGTATCTGCAATAACTGCCAAAAAAAAAAAAAAAAGATCAAAAGGAAAAGTCTGGCATATTATAACATATTTAGCAATAAAATAGAATTTTAAACTAATTTTAAACTTAGCTAGACCAATTTATTTATTTTTTAAGAGGGGAAAATAATATTCTAAAAACTGACTTAATTTCACTCCAAGGTGGCATAAGCTAATTAATAACAGAACTAGATCTTTTAAAGACCTGTTCCATTGATTATTGCTGTGTTCTTTCTGCTATATCCTGATTAGAAAAAAATTCATTTCATTAATTACTCAACAGCCTTTCGAAAATAGACATTTATAATTGGAAAATTTTGATTGATTTTAAAATATAAACTTATTTGGAGTGATAAGCCTAAGATAAATGAAAATACAATGATTGCAATTATTAGATAGGCTATTACAAAATAAGTGGTTCTGAAAACTAAATTAAAAATTAATTAAGCACAATTGATAATTTGATAAGAGGGAACATTTCTACACTAATTCTCTTTAGTTATACCAATAGCAACAGCAATTTTCTCTGATTCTTATTGCTATTAGTGGCTATGAAAATAGCTTATTTGAAAGTGTCTTTGAAATTATTTTTAAGTGAATGAATAAATGAATATTGTAAGTCAACTTGTTTCTCTTTTTTCTTTGTTAGTTTTGCTGTTTTCATACCTAAGAAGGGGAACCATGCAATGCTGCTAAAAGTCCACTGCTGAAACAACCCAAAATCTGATGGCTGGTCCACTGAGCAGAAGTTGGCTTTGTTTACTGTTTTAGTCCAGTAAGAATGCTATAACAAAATACTTTAAACTGGATATGGCTTAGAAAAGCAGGATTTATTTCTTATAGGTCTATGAGTTGGGAATGCCATGATCAAAATGTTGCAGGAAGATGAGGCACAATGGACAGAAAGAGCACCCAAACACCACACTTATAAGAGGAAGTCCTTTATTCACCAGCCGGGAGTTTACGACATAGAAGAATTCCAAATGGCTGCACTCTCTGACTGGCTTGGCCTTTCCCTTTTTATCAACAGTCAAAAAGTTCCAACCCATAGGTACCCTTCTCATTGGCCAGTTTGGATCAAGCGGGAGATGCTATTCCAGCCCCTATAACACTAAAGGATTTCACAGAACGGAAATTTCCAAGTTCCAGGAAGTTAAGTTTACAAATTCCCAAGAGCTAAGTCACCATGGAGAGGACCCTGCAAGTGTATCTTTGTGGTCTTCTTGAGAAGACCTGTTCTAAGACTTCATCCTTCTCGGGTATCCTCTCTTATTCCCCTCTTTTGAGACTCCAATATGTTTTAATCTGGGGTCTCAATATCAGCTTGTTTCTGTAGGTGCGGATATTAAATACTTTTTAGCACTGAGGTCTTAGGGACTGTGACTCTTCTTGGTTTCTCTACTCAGGCCTTAATAATACCATGATGGTGGGCTAATATATATATGAGTTTTTACTTTTCCCTGTGACATTTTTTCCCTCTCTTTCCCAAAGTCCAAAGTCCAACTAAGACAAGTCCCTCAAGGAGTTTCCTCAGGCTTCAGGCTTGTGTTGACCAGCCAGCTCCCAGTATGTGGCTGGAGTAGGGCATGTTGACTGTCCTAAAAGTTACTTTACTTCCCAAAGGGAAGTGAAGTTCTATTCAGCCAACTGTGATGACTCCAGGTGAGGATTCCTTCCACCTTCACTGCTAAGCGTGTGGTGAGGATAATAGTGGAAAGTCCTTTCTACCTTGGTCTCAGAGGGACCACTTTCTGAATCTAGACCTGGATCCTCCAGAGAGGAAAGATGTACAGATACAAAAGACTAAACAGAACATGGTTAATTACCCCAGTGGATATTTTCCTTGCTAATCTTTCTAGGGTTTTTGTCTATTCAGTTTAGTCTTGCCCTGTTCTTTTAGGAGTTCCTGCTAAATTGCAGTGGATTGACAGAGGCTTCTTTGAACAACACCAGTGGCAAGGCCTGTATCCAATTAAGCTTTGCTGCCTGGGAGAGTTTCCCAATTTCTGTTCTTATGGTCCTGTTCATGCACTTTACCCTGTCTAAGCTTTGAGGCTTATAAGTTATTCAAAGCTTTAGCTTATTATTTGCACTAATTCTGTTATAAAGGCTAGCCCATTGTCAAGTTTAAACCAGAGTGGTGACCTAAACGATGGGACGATTTCTCTGGGCAATACTTTTACTACTTCAGGAGTCCTTTTTATCCCGGTGGGGAAGGCTTTTACCTATTCCTAGTCTGATAGGCCATCACCAGCAACTACTTGTTGCCAGTAAACCTGGGCATTTCAGTAAAGTGTACCTGGAAGTCTTCAAAGGGTGTTGCTCCATACAACTGGATTCCTGGGGGTACTATCAGTCCTTGGCACACATTGAACTGGCTGCAGGTGACACACTGTAGACTAACAGTTTTGGCTAGGGATGCCAGGTGGGATATGTAGAAGTACTGGCCCAGCAACTTCATCAAATACTCCTGTCACCACAGTGGCCCCTAGAATCTGGGGGAATGCTACTCATTCATCTGGCATTTTTATCCATCCTCCTTCAGCTTCTTGGCTCCCTTCTGTTGCCAACCATTCCTTCTCATCCCAGGAGTAGATAGGATTGAGCTATGGAACCCATGGGATGAGGGAAGCCACTCGTGACACCTGTTACAGTTTGGATGCAGCCCTTTTTGTCTCAGTACCAATCCTAGTGTTCCCTTTAGTGATGGTGGAAGCATCTCCTTGATGTCCATGACAGTGCATCACCACCACCTTCCAGGGTTTTCATGCTGCCTCTAGCAACTGAATTATCTCCTGATGATAATTAATGTCCTTTTCCCCAGAATTTAATAGTCCCTTTTCTTTGTACAGTGTCCTATGTACTTGGAGAGTCAGAAAAGCATTCACATTTTTCCTTTGACTTAGTTCTACAGCTCGAGTCAAGGCGATTAACTTAGCCTTCTGAGCCAATTTTCCTTGGGGTAGGGGCTTAGTCTTTATGATCTCTGTTAAGGTAACCCCTACATACTCAGCCCACCGCTCACCTTGCACCATCATGTAACTGCTTCAGTCTACATACAAGTCCCAATTTACAACTGTCCAAGGCTGGTCACGCAAGTCAGGTCTGCTAAAATACACATTATCTATAACTTCCATACAGTCATGCTCAGCCTCTCTTCTACTGACTGGAAGGAACATGACTTGGTTCAGGGTGTCAGTCCATATTAGAGAGCCAAAAATGTCCTTTAGTGTCCATTAAAGTGACCAAAGAGTGAGGTACTTTCACTCTGAGATTCTGCCTTAGAGTCAGCTTATCAGCTTCTTGCACAAGGAGAGCCATAGCAGCTAGCGCCTAGAAGCATGGTGGCCATCCTTTTGCCACTCCATCCACCTGCTTAGAGAGGTAAGCTACAGGACTTGGCCAAGACCCAATCAGCTGGGTTAACACACCTACAGACATCTTTCCTCTCACTGAGATACAGAGTGAAGGGCTTGGCCAAGTCTGGTAGCCTCAAAGCAGGTGCATTTATCAGCCTCATTTTTAGCTGAAGGAAGGCATGTTCCTGTTCTCCTCCCCACTCTACGGGCTCTTCTTCCTCTCCTTTAGTTTCTTTATACAAAGGATGAGCCAAGACAGCAATGTTGGGGATCCAAAGATGACAAAAGCCAATTGCACCTAAGAACTCCCAAACCTGCTTTCAGGGAGGCTTTCATGGGGAGGCAATTAATAACCTGCCTCCATTTCACCCCTAGATACCTCTCCCCCTGCTGGATAGTAAATCCTAGATAATTTCTGGAAAATCTGGGCCTTTCATTTAGACCAGTGCCTTCATCATGTCCTATTATAGCCACTTTCCTCTAGATGTCATAAAAGACAGGCCTCGGGGGCAGTCCTCCTGGATAGGGTGCCCTAAAGGGAGGTCATTGACATATTGAAGCAGTACACATTTTAATTCCTCAGCCAGGAATTTCTGGTGGTCATGATCCAGCACTTATCCAAAAATCCTGGGTGTTTTGAACCTCTGTGGCAACCTAGTCTATGTGTACTGGATCACAATTTCCACGTCTGCTCTCTCCCATTAGAAAGCAAACAGCCTCTGGCTTCCCAGAGCCAGCCTTATGCTGAAAAAGGCATGTTTTAAGGCCAGGCAAGAGGGCCACTTGGCTTCTGCTGGCAGCAGACTCAGCAGAGTATACAGATTAGGCGCAGTAGGATGCAGTGTTACAGTTACACTATTTACTGGGAAATTCTCATTTTAGGTTTTAATTTTTCCTGAGGTATCTATATAGACAACAATAGATAACATTTAATACTGCACAAATTTTTCCAGTGTAACCAGCATGTACCCATTGAGTCTTAAGGCTTCGGAGTTAATATAACTACTGTATATAATTTTATACTCTTTGACCAGTCTCTTAGTCCCATTTAAAAGATCAATTTAGTAAAACAGTTATTCTCATTTTATGAGTTGACGGTATAGACAAGGCTGGGATCTAAATACAGGTGGGTCACAGCCTCTTATTCCTCCTTTTAAACTATTTTTCTCTCTCTGATTCCTCTTTCCACTAAAGACAAATTACAATAGAGCCAATTTAGCTGCTAAAATAAGTTGTTCTTTCAGTATACTGCGTCTGATTATTTGCATAAAGTGCAGTAAGAATAATTAATTATTAGCCATCTAGACTCTTCTTTCCTTTAAAATTGGCTTTGCTGGAACCTTTTATAAGGAATCTCAGGCTGGACTTTCTTGAAAGTCTTTCATAAGCCCAGGTTTCATCTGTGCCATTAGATACCTATATGCATTGGGTAATTCCTTTTCTCTCGAGGTCCTCAAGCACATTTTGATTCCTGGACCCATCAGCAAGTGACCTTTGTTACTTAGCACAGATCAGGAAATGTTACTGATGGGTATCTGGCCAGTTTTCCAAAGGGCTTTTATTCATTGGCCTTATAAAGTCAACCTTAATTCCTTCATATAGTATGGATACCTCTGGAAGTGCTATTCCATCCAAAGCCTTGGTAAAATAACCAGTACCTTCATCATGTCCTATAAAACAAAGCAGATTCTTATTAAATTATGCAAATAACTGTATTGTCAGAAATTAAGAATACTTACAAAGGGCTTTCAAATTCTGGAGAAATCAAGGAGAGAGGAAAAAATACATGTTTCAAATTCTGCTCATAAGTACATACATTGCTTGAAAAGCTACAAATAGCTCAAAAGACAGAAAATTATTTTCTTGACTTCTGAAAAACAGAACACAGACAGAATCAACAATATTTCAAACAAAAAG
>CAUYON010188118.1:0-18838 GCA_963573935.1 Arctocebus calabarensis
GGTAAAGTCTCCATCTTTCTTTAAGGCTGCATAGTATTCCATGGTATACATGTACCACAATTTATTAATCCATTCGTGGGTTGATGGGCATTTGGGCTTCTTCCACGACTTAGCAATTATGAATTGGGCTGTAATAAACATTCGGGTACATATATCTTTATTATGATGTGATTTTTGGTCTTCAGGATATATACCTCCTTTTAAAAATTTAAGTTTTGAGGTACTTGAAATCATAGATAAGGACAATGCGATCAGGAGAGATAAACAGCATGAGAATAAATTATCTCAGGGAGCCATGAAGTTCCCATTTTCCAAGCAAGGATGTTTGTGATGCTAACTTAGGGTTTGGTAAACAAAAGGTTGATATTCAACCTAATCTGTGGATTCATTTATGGGGCTCTCTGAGAAATGCAGACATTTTGCATTGGAAGAATTTTCAAGTAGCACTCTCTCCCAAATCCCTTTGCAGAAGGTAGACTCCAAAGGGTGCTCAGCAAAATATGAAACCAAACAAGTTAGAAACCTTCCCAGCCCCTTGCGTGGTGCCAGCTATTCAGGTGGCTGGGGTGGAGGATCGCTTTCAAGACCAGCCTGGGCAACAGAGTAAGAGCTCATCTCAAGAGAGAGACCTTTCTGAAGTCCCTCTACACTTCATCATGGTCAGCAGTGTGAGATGGAGTTTTGACGCTGGTTAATGTGGTCAGCAGTGTGAGACGGAGTTTTGACCCTGGTTAATGCCTCTTGGTTGTTTTCAAGAATGGAAGATAAGCTTCACAGATTTCAACAGTTCTGGAAACACTCGAGAGGCTGATTAGAACACGTCTGTGCTGGTCGTGTGCTAAGCAGTGGGTCAATGGGGTGACTGTGGGCAGGATTCTCAGGACAGACAAGAACAATGGGTGGGCTTCCCGGGACACTCCTGGTCTGTGGCTTTATAGATGCAGCATCACATGGGAGAGGTTTTGGGTTGCGCTTTCTTCAATCCCAACTCTTTGCCTGCTTTTCTGCCTTTGATGTCTATGGTTGAGCTTTTGGCAAAGGAAGGAGTAACTGGGTGGACAGAAGCAGGCAGGTGGGCACATGGAGACACGTTGGGGAAGGTAAGAGGAATCAAATTGGGATGGTTGGATCTGAGGGGCCAGGTCTGTCGGTGCTCACTGTAAAATTCTTTTGGTTTTCTGTGTGTTTGAACCTTTTCACAGTGAAATTGTGGAGCAAGTCAGAGGTAGGTAGGATGATGTCTGAAGATCTGTGGCATCCCTATGAATTTGATTATCTCCTGGAGTGACTTTGTTGCAACTTAACTCCAGCCAAGGGACAGCAGAGTTAGGCAAGAGAAAGTTTGCATTGACCGGAGCCGCAGCATTTGGGCCTGGTGGCTGTGGGGCGTGGGTCTTCTCAGTTGACATTCGTGCTCTGTATAGGGATCAGTGTCCTTACTTTATTCTCTTCCCATCTGTCCAGGCCAATGCTGAGACCAAAGGGGCATTTTCACATATTTTAGAGTGAGTTGGCTAATTGGCTCTTAGCTAAGTGTATTTCTTATTTTGCTGGCAAAGCAGGGAGGGGTAGTGGAAACTGAGTAACTGAAGCCTTTAACAGTAACTAGTATTTCTTGACGCTTTCCCATTGTCCATGCCTGGTTGAATGACAAGATCACTGTATTTTCAAAGTTTTTAGAAAAACAGTGACAATTACAGTGAGATTCTGTGATGTGGGGGCTGGCCAGCCCATGTTGCCCGGGTAGGTCACTGGAGCAGCCGCTGATAGAACCTAGCTTTGCCCTGTGACCATCCAGCGTCCCCTGACACATCACCTCAGGGATTCTGGACCCTGGAGGGGCTGAGGAGTCAATGCCCAGGATTGACCTTCACCTAAGAGGAATCTATAGTAGATGACTATCTTCCTTGTTCCCTGGGGGGACTGATTCCAAAGGGAGGTTGATCCATGCAGTCTGTGGAGTGTTCCCAACAGGACTGAGCCCCAGGAGTCCACAGCTCCTCATCCATATTCCCTTCGTGGCACTCCAGCCGTCCTCAGCTCACATCCCCTCCCCACTAGTAGTGCTTCCTGGAATCATCTTCCAGATAAACTGCAATCAAACTTTGCCTTAGTGTCTGCCTTTGGAAAGACCGGAGCCAAGACATAAGCTCTGACGGCTAGAGCAGGGAGGGTGGGAAGGTTGGGCTTGGGGTGGACAAATGCTCTCAGACATGTGGAGACATGAAAACACACAGCATGTTTGGAACATCTTCTTCATTGTATTGTTTAAAGAAAAGAAAATAAAACTAAGCAGCCTCATTCTCAGATAGAACCTCAACCTGTTTCCCAGCAGAGCACACAAATCCCCTGCTCTCCCAATCTGACATCCAACTCCAATGCCAACATCTGGAGGTTCTGTTTAGGTCTGACCAGGTTCTCCACCCTGTCCCCCACAGCTGGGGTACTTCTGCTCCTGGAGGGACCCCTCACAGTTTCACTATCACCAGCTGTTTGGGATTGAACAAAAATACATTGAAGCTCTAATCCTGTACCTGTGAATGTTACCTTGTTTGCAGAGAGAGTCTTTGTATTGTGCAAGATGTTATAATGCAGTCATTCTGGAGTAGAGGAGGCCCTGATCCAATATGTCCAGCATCTTTATGAGAAGAGGAGAGACACCCAAAAAGGACGCACCTGACCTTAGAAGCAAAGATTGAAGTGAGGTTCCAGCAGCCATCCATCCGTGGGTAGAGGGAGAGGCATGGAATGGACTTCCCATCTCAACTTTCAGAGGAAGCCAATTCTTTGGACACCCTGATTTTGGATTTTTGGCCTCCAGATGTGTGAGAAAAATAAATTCCTGTTGTTTTAAGAACATTCCCCCCTCCGAGTTTGTGGACATTTGTTACAGTGGCCCCTGGATACCAACACACCTGCTTTTGAACTCCCATCAGCCTCTCCGTGTCCTGTCTTCTGTCTGTGGATGAGGAGGTTGAACCACGTACCACGTGTGGTGTGCTACCTGACAGCCTATGAGGAATGCCACATTTCTTTTTTTGCCCCTTGGATTTAATTCGAGTTTGCTTTGAGGCACCACCAGCCGAAACTGCAGACAACCATTGTCCGTAACTTTGAAGAGCCTGGTCCCCTCCTTCAAGGGTATCCATCTACAGTCTTAAAGAGGTGTCCACCAGGCACCCACTTTCCTTAGGAAGACTCCTGCAGACTCAGCTCAGTCACAGCTCTTGTGGCTACTTTTGAGGCCCCAGGATATGGTTATCTGTGGCTAATGCCTGTGAGGGCTGTGGTTCCAGGTGTGACCTAGTCTCTGCTCAGGTGTGAACAGTCTGTAGGAGCTCTCCCCACCACCTGGAGCTCAGCTCCTCAGATGGCAGCCGGCAGGCCTAAGTGCCCTGGGAGGCCCCAGGGGTTGATATGTGAGTCTTGCTTTGATCTCTGTCCCCCAAGGGATTCCCAAATCTTGTCCCTAAGAATTCAACCCCTCAGTAACTTCCACTTCTGAACTCTCTAACACAGGAGGTCTGTCCCTCAACTTTCTGGACAGAGTTTAGTTCTCACATGGGTCTAGTTAGTAGATGTTCTAAGCACAAAGGCCTGGTGTCTGTGGGCTCCCACATCTGGCTGATAACATCCCCATTGCCTAACCACAAGGGCCAATTCCTGCCTCTGGGAGAAAGGAGGGTTAGACCTGGAACTACCCACCACCCACCCTCCAGGGACATTCTTTTCCTTCTTTGCTAAGGAGTCACCACAACATAAGCCACTCCCATGGGTGAATCTGAACTCTGTGTTCCCCTTCCCCCAACTCAATGGATGAACACACGTTGGATATGAATGATGAAATTGATGATGCAGCTGTCTTGGAGGGCTGCTCTCTCAATCCACTAGCCAGGGTGCCTCTGTCCTTTGCAGTAGCTCATCTCAACCCTGCTGCATGCTGAGCCCCTGGACACAAGCCCCTGGCCTTGGGTTTGCAGGGTGTGCCATAGAAGAGTCGGGTGAGCCCAGCAGAGCCTCAAAGGGGCAAGCGAGGCAGCTGGGTGCAGAGCTCCAGGGAGCAGCGGCTACACAGTCCATGAAGACAGGGCTGATTCAGCTGGCTCTCGACTTTGGGATCCTGGATGAGAATGTGGGCACTGTCAAATGCTGGCAGTCGGGCTCAGACTCCAAAACTTTGCACTTGGTGGTCCAAGGAAGTAGCTTTTTATTTATTTTAAATTAGTATTCCTAGGTGAGCTACAACATTGAGAAACTCTAGCTCCTTATGTTTTTCTGTGGGGACACAGGAGTGGATGTTTAGCTGTGAAATCTCACACTGGTGGGGGAGGGCTGTTCGGAGACTGAGGGGTCACCTCCCCCTCCACACCCACTGCATCCATGGTGGCAGAAACAACAGGGCATGAGGAGGGACTTGTGTGTAGCTCCTGCTCTTTCTTCTGACAGGCTGGCACTGACAACCTCATCCTTTCCGAGTTGGCTTTCTTTTGGGTTCTGGGTAAAGCTGGAAATGAAGTGGCACTACCAACAAGCCCTCTGGCCTTCCAACTCTCTAACATAGAGTGGCCTCTGATGCTCCCCCAATCTATAAGGACCAGGGATCCTTACAAATCTACCCCAAAAGAACCGTAGCTCTTGAAGTGTGGTCCCAGGCCTTCTGCACCATCAGAGAAATGCAGATTCCCTGGTTCCAGCCTAGATGCACTAAATCAGAACTCTAGGGTGGGGCAAGCTGAAGACCCAGGGAAGAGTTGAAGAGTTGATGCTGCAGCTCAAGTTCAAAGGCAGTCTGGAGGTAGAGCTCCCGCCTCCCCAGGAGAGGTCAGTCTTTTTCCTAAGGGCTTCAACTGATGAGAAGAGGCCCACCCACATTATAGAGGCTAACTTGCTTTATTCAAAGTCTACTGATTTAAATGTTAATCGTATCTAAAAATCACCTTTATAGAAGGTGTTTGACCAAACACACGGGCAACTTGACGTATAAAATTGACCGTCACCAGTGGTACTATGAGAGTAACACAATTTGTGGAACTATAGAACTATGGAACTATATGGAGAAGAACAGGGTGGCAGGCATTTCTAAACAGTGCTGAAGGCACCTGTCTGCTCAGGGATGTGAACACACACACACATACACACACACGCCTGCATGTATATTCACTTGCACACATATATACACACAAATGCACACATATACACATGAACACACACCTAGTGCAAGCATCACAGACTGAGGCAATGACCCCCCCAAGATGCCCTGAGGTGAAATCTTTAAGCTGAGATCTTCATTTGACCATTCCCCAATGGTAAACACAGAGTAGATTGTGACATGCTCAGATATTACACAGCACATCCCTGGGAACTCAGAAGCCAAGTCTATAATTCACAGCCAAAGACTTTTGTGTGTTTCTACATGATCCTCCTAATCAGTTGAGGGCTCTCTAGGAAAATACCCCTTAATTTATAAGGGATTAAATTTTCAGTATCTGTAGCTAATCAAGCTGTGGCTGCCTGAAGAGTTGACATCCTGTATTTTGATATTTGGCAAACTGAAAGCCCTTTCTATTTATCACAATTCATCTCCCTCCCTTCTTAAAAACAATGAATATAAAAATAAAACTATTGGAGACCTACATCATTAAATACTTTGTCTCATTTGGACCCATCTTACTGATGTGTGCTTTCCTGAAGACAAAATAAAAGAATATTCATTTTCCTAGGCTTTAAATTCATTCATGAAACTGACAATGACAGTGTGTGCCTTTAAGTGAAATTTTTTAAAACCACTTTTGCCTCATTTGCCCCTGTCTGCAGTGTGTTTGTACAAGACTGGTTCACAAATGTGACATGTCAAAGATACAAACACGAATCGCACGGTCCTAATCGATTTAGCTGTGTACAAAGCAATGACAGGGGAGGGGTGAGCCCAGCCCCAAGCAGGACCATGGGAGCCCTGAGGGCTTCATCAGGAGGGTTGAGCCTCTCAGGGAACATGGCATCTGTTGAGCAAGGTTGAGGTTATGAAGGGGCTCTGGCAGGTGGAAAAGGGGAAGCCCCAGATACCAAGTTCAGCTCAGCAGATGCCAATGTTAGGTATTTTAGGACAGGTGTATAAAATGTGTCTGTTAGCACGTGCTTTTGCTCTAGGTTGCTTTAATCCAAGTTTCAGAGAAATTCATGACTCTCTCCATTTGGGTGTTTTACTGGAAAGTGAGGATGAAGAGCTTGCAGGCCCCTGTAGAGCAGACCGGAGTATGAAAATGGCCCACTGGGCACCGGCCATGTGTGCAGGTGCTTGGCTAGTAGCTGAGCCACTAGGTTGGTGGGTGGAAGGGGCTTCAGAACCAGGACAGCCAGATAATGAACCCCATCTCCAGCTTTTGTGGGCCTAAGGAGCCGGCACTAATTTGGACAAGCCACTTCACACTCAGGTTGACCCTCTGCACAATGAGAAGGGGGTAAAGGGACATCTTACTAACAGGTATTCCAGCATGAGCATGCTTGTGTGCACATATGCCAAAATGTTGGCCAGGTGTGCCTGGAATAAGAAAGTTTGAACTAGATTTATCTTGGAAAATTCATAAATTCATAGACACATTAAAAACATATGCATTTTTACGAGCACCACCGGGGAAAGTGACCAGCCTTAGTGTAGTGTGGGTAGAGTAGGTGACAGAGAGCAGTCTCCGGGGTACAGTCAGTTCAGCCAGAGGCCTGGGGATGTGGAAGTGCCAGGAGCAGAAATCCTACTGCAGGAACTGTGGCCCCCGCCTTTCACTTGCCCTGTCAGGCGGGTGTGGTTTTGGCAATCAGTTGAGCCTTAAAATAACCTCCACCCCAGTGTCTCCAGGGTCAGATTCCAGATGCGGAACAATGACCTGCCAGCACAGGGTTGGGGGTGGAGTGGGAGTGGGGGAAACATAACCAAAGGCTCTCCGGAAGTGATGGAGTTGCTGAGCCGGCCCTTCCCAGAAGGACCCTGTGTCTCCCAGAGGTCAGGAGAGTAGGGGTCCTTGTCAGGTTCTGCCTCAGCACATGCATGTGCTCAGAGCAGCAGCAGGATTGCGTCCAGACCGCCCCCCACCCCCGCCATCGTGAGTGTTTTCTTTCCTTCTTTCCATAAACTCAGACTTCACTTCATGGAGATGCTAACATTTTTTATTTAATTCCCTCTTGCCTCACCCAAACCCCCTCCCCATAAGAGATGATATCACAGCCTGAGAGGAGGCTGGCTCTCTAGCAGTGGCTCTGGCAGTACGAGAATCTTCTGATCATCGTTTTTGATGAATTGAGAATGGCAGGCATCAGCCAAAGTCAGAGGAAATCCAGCAACACCCCTCTCTTGTCACAGAGGAAAAGAAGTAACTTAAAAATGTTGAAAGAGGTAGAGAGAAGAATCTGTTTAGCAAAATAGAAGGACAAATTTTGATAAGGAGAGATGCAGGGACACTGTCCTCTCCCAACCTTGGGCACAGATACGCAAACACATGCGTGTGCCTGCCTACACACACGTGCACACAGATACATATGTGTACATGCATACACACGTTTCCCTGCTCCATAGATATGCACATGTACATGCAGACACACATACACACACATCTGGGTACATGTACACATCTTATAGCAACCCCCACCATCTGCCTGCTTCCCTTGCTCTTTGGATCGCAGCCCCATAGGGCAGAGTTGTGGCCATCCACCCAAAATGATTTTAGAGTGAGAAGAAACTGTTTACTCCTGCCCCCTTCACTTACCTCTGCTGACCAATGCCCAATTTAGGTGCTCTTTTCCTTTGAAACTAAGTAAGACCTTTAGCCTTTGTTAGAAAGCGCCAAATCTCTGAGCCCAATAGAATCTTCGAATCTCAGCATGATGCTGTTTCTCAATTCCACTTCTGAGAACACCTGGGAAAGTCCTGGGGGCAGACACAGGCAGCACTGGGCTTGGGAGCTGAGAATGTGGCCTGGCCTTCTTCCCTGTGATACACCGAGGGCATTTTCATTACAATCAAATGTGAGAAAGCAGTAGGTAATGCACAAACCATAGGCTTAGCAGTTTTCCTTTTGGAGAATGTCTAATGTTCTAGAGAATGTCTAAGATGAAGCAGGAGACACACAAGGAAATTCACAGCAAATACTTTTAAATGAGAAACGTTAGAAACAAGCTACATGTCCATCAGAAGGAGACTGGCTAAACAAATGGCAAAACAGTAAAAACAGAAGGACTTAGATTTACCTCTAATGTGAATAAATCTCTCAAACAAATGCTTAGGGATAAGAGCAAGTTGCCGAGGAATGCATGTCTACAAAACTTATAGACATGCAAAATGACCACGCAGCACCTCCATCAGGTTTCATGTGCAGTGCTGTTGCCGGACAGAGAGGTCCATCCACCTGTCACCCTCGCTAATCAACAGAGAAACAGATGAGAGAGCAGCAGTTTCATTTTTATTTACAGAAAAGCCAGCAATTCTGGAAAGCAGTGGGGATATCTCCCCAAAGAGCTGCTCTGCCTCCTCTTTCCCTTTGTTATGTTTATTCTCACAGAAAAAGTAAACATCAGTAGTGTCATTATTCATCATAATACAATCAGATTCCCCCTCGTGAGTTACAAAGTTACACAATATGTCACTATCTTAACAGTGGTTATATCTCAAAGTATTTTTATTCTGGAGTAAATTTTTAGTTAGTCAACACTTCACTGGGTGCACAGAGTGCCCTGTGTCCTTGACTGTACCATGGAGTCCAGCTCCCCAACTTGTCTATAACAGTAGGCCTTGGAAGTGAATAAATGATCTCCAGATGTTGGTATATAGGCTCCTGCTGCCTTGTAGGGCCTGATTAGCAGTGCCTTGCATGAAATGGCCATTCAGGTGAATGGTGGCTGGTAACAGTGTGGGCATGAGAAATGGATGGGAATGGGGGACCCCACATTTGGGACCCTGTGGCTGCTGCGAAGCAGAGAGAGGTCATGCTGGGGAGCATGCTCAGGGGCATTGTCTGAGAAGGTGGGAGGTGCACACATGTTTATTTATTATCTGTTAATCATTTTCATATTTGTAGAACATTGAATAATGACAAATGCATATAATCACATTGTTATGTAGAAAAATGTAAAAATAATTTAAAGTCAATAAGGCAATGTGTGCCACAAGTATTAATTTTTCTACACAAATCAGGAAGGTTAAATCAACAAAATGTTTATATCCTAAAAAAAAACCACACACACACACAAGCCATCCTGTTGGAGTGACCAGGTGAAGGCTGACACTTGGGCCATGTTGGCCTCAGCGAGGCCCTGCCTGCCTGGGATCCTGATTCCTTATATCACCCCTGAATGTCAGGTTTCCCAGGCACTGAGAAGATAAGCTGGACCGGGAAGTGGGCTGCTCACCTACAAAGAGCTCTGAGGCTCCTAGTGCCCTGTGTGTCCCAGGCGCACCTGGCAGCCTGGTGCCCCTGATCCCAGCACAGGTGAAGAAGCCCCCTCTGCAGAGACTGGTCCTGCGGCGGCTGCCAGGGAGGCTCTCATAAGGAAAGGAACAGGAAGTGTTTGCTAAGTTCTGTGTGTTTTCTCTAGCTTTTTCTTAAGAAAACTATGTGGGGTTATTTGGGGGGCGGGGGCTGGTGGTTTTTTCTTTTTTTCTTTTTGAGAAGAAGGAAAGGGATATGTTTTACTTTGTTGCCAAAGGAGGGAAAATGGCAGACTACTTGTCTCAAAATACCAGTTTTTCCCTCACATGAGCAGAAACACAGAGCTTTTTAGAAGGGAAGGCCTGTTGTTATTTAACTACAGTTAATGATTCTTGTTTGACTCTCAAGGAACAATCAAACCACTATTTGAACAAGAATTTTTATACAATTTTAAGTTTCCTCTAATTCCCTCTTCCCAGTTTTTTAAAGAAGCACAACCTTCCAAAAGATGATGGTAAATGTTTTTTTCCCAGAAGATGAGATGTAAAATTTTTATGACCTCTGACCTGCTTTATTCCCCGGCACACAATGGAAAGCTTACACTGGGGCACTTTCTTCAGCACGGTTTTATTGTTCATCCACTGTTCTGGTTTGGTCCTACAGGCTTCTATTTGTGTCTACAGTCGGTCATCAAATGTGATTTTATTTTAATTTAGTAGGTTTTGATAGGAAATAAACATCAAGGTATCTGAATAAAGGATCAGCCTACTGACAGATTTTTGTCACACCTCTCAGTACCCACCTTTGCGTGCTGAGTAAACTCTGAGGTGGGGCCATCATGACTCTGTGCTGTGGAGGTGCCAGCACCCCACCCCCCACTAGGGGGCACACCCAGGCGCCACTGCCCCAAGGGCAGTATTGGGGTTGGGGTGAGAGGCTCCTCAGGCACAGAGCAGCTCACAGCGGAAGCTGGTTTTAATCGACAAAATAGACATACAGCACCTAGATGCATATGTTGGTTTAGTTTTCTCAGTGACTCAAACAAAATAGTCTAAGTGCTTCACCCTACCTAGTTCCCAGTGTTCCCTGGAAGCCCTTGTGCTGTGCTCTTGTCAGGATGTGCATTGTTAACTTTGCTGCTGCTGTGACTTCAGTAGTTATCAGGTGGGCTTATTGCTTATGCGAAGAACTAACATCTTATTTGCTGAACTAACATCTAATTTGAGGAATAGAGATGGACAGATAATGTAGTTCATTGAAGGATAGGGGATGAATGTTCAGTGAATCTCACTGTGGAGGGGGCTCCAGCATTTATTCCAGTGGGGGGAACTTCAACCTCTTCCCGTTGGCCTGTGCTTCACTGACCTATTTTGATCCAACATCCGATCAGGAAAATGTCCTGAGTGTACCTCCTCAATGATGCCATTTATTTATCTTTTCATAATGTCTAGGCCCCAGACTGACACATACCATGTGCATGATAAAATTGTCTCAAAAATAAAAGAATAAAAAAATGATGAGGTGGAAAATAAACTAAGTAGAAGTGCTAAGATTTTATTTGCATGCTGGGTGCTCTTCCTCGTCAGAACAGTTTTAGGCAGTGTGACACATCGGAGGACTAAGTCTCACTCTAACCCTTCTCTGGATAAAAGCCTTGGGGCTGAGGGAACCTCATGGAGATATAATTTTTAACTCCTAGGAGGCCAGTTAAACAATTTGGAAGCAAGCGAGAAGAGTTGCAGAAGAGCCTACAGGAGGGGAAGTTGATGAGGAAGAAAAGGACTCCCGGATACCCCCAACTTGGTGGCCTCCCCATGCCCAAGGCAAGGGGTGGAATGTGAACACCCTGGCCATTGCAGGAATCTCACTAGAATTCCTCTTTGCCGTGTGGAGGAGCTGCCCTTGAGAGGGTAAACTTATTCTGAGAGTCTTCCTCCATGCTGTTCGTTATTCTCCACTCTTAGGGACCCTCCCAGGAAGCTCAAGCCTGAGGCTTAGAATAGTTCAGGGAGCCTCCCATGTCACCTCATGAACAGAGCCATTGCTGTAACTTTCATAGTTCAAGAACACCAACTTCCCAGAAGATTCTGAAAATATTGCTGGACAAAAAGAAGTCAGAAAGGATCATGTTTGTTTTCCACTACCCAGAACTACGAGGCCTTCGGCATCTTTCCTCCCAAACTATTTTCTCTGTGGTGTACATGTGTATGTTTGCAAAAATGGTATATTTTAAGTAATTATTGCAATCTGCTTTTTCCATTTAATAATACTTAGCTACCTGTTTCCATGTGATTTTGTGCTCTTGCATATCCTGTTTTATATTGTAGTGAAATGCACAAAATTGACCATGAATCATTTTTAAGTCTACAGGTCAGTGGCGCTAAGTATACCCACACAGGGTAACCATCACTGCCATCCATCACCAGAATTCTTTTAATGTTTCAAAATGAAACTCTGCACCCATTAAACAATAACTCCTCATTTCTCCCCCACAGCTGCTGGCAACCACCATCCTCCTTTTTATCACCATGAATTTGACTACTCTAGGTAGCTCACGTCATTGGGCTCATGCAGTATTTACCTTTGTGTGACTGACTTCACCCAGCATCGTTCATTTAAGGATCACCCCTCATTCCTTTTTAAGGCCGAATAATATTCCATTGTATTTCAATGCCTTTTTAAATGACTGTGTAGTATTTCTTTTGCAGATGTGTGCAGGTTTATTTAACTCTTCATTCACAGATGATTTCTTTCCTTTTTTTTTTTTTGACTATTATAAATGACACAGCAGTAAATGTCTACACAGGTGAATATTTGTCCATGTAGAAGATGTCTCCCCCTTAGGACACATTTCTAAATAGAAGTGAGTCAAATGGTGGAGCCACACAAGGTACTGACCTTTTAGGTGGTAAAGGCAGACTCTCTTTTACCAGGTCTCTGATGCTAGAAATTACACCTTTAAATATTTACCCTACTCAAAACGGCTCTCTAGTTACAGTTATAGCCCTTCCTTAAGGGAAAAATAAATGTATCCAAATGACTATCATGCTGGACTGAATTAGAGCGCCCCTTCTGTTTCCTCAGAGAGAGGGAGGACTTAGGTTGGAAGGGAAAGGAACCAGTGTTTGCGAGCATTTCATACATTACCAGGCCATCCCCTACCAGTGGTTCACAACCTGTGGGTCGCGACCCACAGGAATGTATTAAAGGGCTGCAGCTTTAGGAAGGTTGAGAACCACTGTCCTAGACAGTCTCTCTTCCTCCTGCCTTTGGGGGCCCACTTACTATTAATTTAAGTTTTTAAATTTTGAAGTGATTTTGGATTTACAGATGAGTTGTAAAGATAGTACAGAGATTTCTCATCTTATATAACCAGAGTGTTTATCAAAACTGAGAAAACAGCATTGGCACTACCCTGTTAACCAAACCTCAGATTCTCCAGATGTCACCTGCTTTTCCTACAGATGTCTGTCTTCTGCCCCAGAGTCCAGACCAGGCTTCCATGTTGCATTGAGTCATCATGACTTGTTATTTCTCCCAGGTCTGTGACAGTTTTCAGCCTTTTCTTTTTGTCCTGACTTTCATGGTTTTAGAGAGAATTGGCCAGTTATCGGGAGATGCTCCTCTTTTGGGTTTGATGTTTTCTTAGTGTTACTCTAGGATTACAGATTTGGGGGAGATATGACAGAGAGTGACACATCCTCACTCCTTTATATCAGGGGATTTGTATTGTCAGATGATGTCCTTGTTGAAGGCAACTTGAACCTTCTCAACCAGGTAGGTGCCAGCTTCCTCCTCTGTGAAGCCACTATTTTTCTTTTCATTTTTTAAAATTTATATTTTTTTATTAAGTTGTAAACACATAGATTATGTATACATTAATGCATTTATGGAGTACCATGTGCTGATTTCATATAGAATTAGAAATGATTACATCACACTGGTTGATATATACCTCATCTCATTTACTTAATTATTGTGTTAAGAAATTTATACTCTATATTTAATAGATCTGACAGGTACCCCTGCATTATGCACCATAGGTGTGATATCACCATTCACCCTCCCTTGATATGACCGCCCCTCCCCTCCTCCTCTCATCCCTCCTTCATCCTGGGCCATAGTTGTGATCTATTTTTCATATGAAAGTATGAGTGATTGTAAATTGGTTTCATAATAGTGCTGAGTACATTGGATATTTTTTCTTCCTTTCTTGAGATACTTTACTAAGTAGGATATGTTCCACCTCCATCCATGTAAATGTAAAAGAGGTAAAGTCTCCATATTTTTTAAGGCTGCATAATATTCCATGGTATACATATACTACAATTTATTAATCCATTCATGGGTCGATGGGCACCTGAATGTGTTGGGAAGTATTCATTCTTTCATGACTTGGCAATTATTAATTGAGCTGCAATGAACAATCTGCTGCAAATTTCTTTTTATAAAGTGATTTTTGGTCTTTTGAATATACACCTAGTAGAGGAATTGCAGGGTCAAATGGCAGGTCTACTCTAGAATCAGGAATACTCTAGATCCCTGAGTAGTCTCCATACTTCTTTCCAAAAGAGATGTATTAGCTTGCACTCCCACCAACAGTGCAAAAGTGCTCCCTTTTCTCCACATCCATTCCAACATCTGTGGTCTTGGGATTTTGTTACGTGAGCCACTCTTACTGGAGTTAGATGATATCTTAAAGTGGGTTTGATGTGCATTTCTCTCATGATTAAAGATGATGAGTATTTTTTCATGTATCATAGGTCATGCACCTATCTTCTTCAGAGAAGTTTCTGTTCAAGCCCCTTGCCCACAAAGAAATGGGATAACTTGTTAATAAGTTTGAGTTCTCTGCGGATTCTGGTTATCAAACCTTTGTCAGAAGCATAACCTGCAAATATCCCCTCCCATTATGAGGACTTTCTGCTTGCTTTACTTACTGTGCAAAAGTTTTTAATTTGATCAGCTCACAGTAACGTATTTTTTGTGTTGCTTCCATTGCCCCGGGGGGAGGGGTCCTCCTCATAAAGTATTCTCCCAGACCAATTTCTTCAAGTGTTTCTCCTTCACTCTCTCCAAGAATCTTTATAGTTTCATGTCTTAAGCTTAAACCTTTAATCCAGTGAGAGTTAATTTTTGTTAATGATGATAGGTGTGGGTCCAGTTTTAGTCTTCTACAAGTTGGCAGCCAATTCTCCCAGCACCATCTGTTAAATAGGTAATCTTTCCCTTAATTTATATTTTTGATGGACTTATCAAAGATCAAATGGCAATAAGTGTCTGAGTTCATCTCTCGGTTTTCAGTTCTGTTTCATACATCTACCTCTCTATTTTTGTGCCAATACCATGCTGTTTTGATCACTATAGATTTATAGTATAGTTTGCAGTCTGGTAGCATGATTCCTCCTGATTTGTTTTTATTTCTGAGTAATGTCTTGTCTATTCAAGGTTTTTTCTGTTTCCATATAAAGCGAAGTATTATTTTTTCCAGATCTTTAAAGTAAGATGGTGTTGGTTTTATAGAAATTGCATTAAATTTGTAAATTGCTTTGGGTAATATGGACATTTTAACAATGTTGATTCTTCCTAGCCATGAGTATGGTATATTTTTCCATTCGTTAACATATTCAGCTATTTCTTTTCTCAGAGTTGTTTAGTTCTCTTTATAGAGATCTTTCAAATCCTTTGTTAGGTAGATTCCCAAATATTTCATCTTCTTTGGTACAACTGTAAAGGGAATATAGTCCTTGACTATTTTTTTCAGTTTGACTATTGTTGATATATATAAATCTACTGATTTGTGAGTATTGATTTTGTATCCTGAGATGCTACTGTATTTCTTTTTTTTGCAGTTTTTGGCTGGGGCTGGGTTTGAACCTGTCACCTCATATGGGGCCAGCAACCTCCTCCTTTGAGCCAACGGTGCCACCCACTACTATATTTCTTGATCACTTCTAAAAGTTTTGTGGTGAGTCCCTGGGTTTTTCCAGGTATAAAATCATCTGTAAAGAGTGAAAGTTTGATCTCCTCTGACCCTATTTGTATACCCTTGATCACCTTTTCTTGCCTGATTGCTATGGCTAAGACTTACATTACAATGTTAAAAATCAGTGGAGACAATGAGCAACCTTGTGTGGTTCCTGATCTGAGTGGAAATATTTTCAATTTTACTCCATTCAATATGATATTGGCTGTGGGTTTGTAGCAGATGACCTCTATCAGTTTACAAAAAGTCCCTTCTATACCTATTTTCTTAAGTGTTCTGCTCATGAAAGGATGCTGGGTATTGTCAAAAGCTTTTTCTGCATCAAGTGAGAGAATCATATGGTCTTTGTTTTTTAGTTTGTTTATGTGATATATTATATTATAGATTTACATGTATTGAACCAACCTTGAGATCCTGGGATAAAACCCACTTGGTCATGGTGTATAATTTGTTTAATGTGTTGCTGGATTCTGTTTGCTAGGATCTTATTGAATATTTTTGCATCTATGTTCATTAAAGATATTGGTCTATAGTTTTCTTTTCTTGTTGGGTCTTTTCCCAGTTTGGGGATCAGGGTGAATTTGCTTCATAGAATATGTTGGGAAGTATTCCTTTTTTCCCTATGTTTTGGGAAAGGTTAAGTGATATAGGTACTAGTTCCTCTTTAAAGGTTTGGTAGAATTCTGGTGGGAAGCCATCTGGTCCCGGACTGTTCTTTTTTAGCAGAATTCATATACTTGATTATTTTTCAGTACTTGATACAGGTCTGTTTGGCATTTCCAATTCTTTCTGATTAAGTCTAGGAAGTCGGTGTGCTTCCAAGTATTGGTCAGTTTCTTTCAGATTTTCATATTTCTGAGAGTAAAATTTTTTTTTGCACATTCTTCACAAGTTTTTATTTATTCTTTTTCTGTAATGTATACATTTTAAGCCCTACAAAGCCTGGGCACAGTATCTCATCTTGCAGATGAAGAACTTGATATACTAAAGCACAGGGTCACATAGCTAGTAAGTGACAGAGCTGGGTTCAAATACAGGCAGTCTGGTTCAGAGCCTGCATCGTTTTGACCATTACATTTTTTTTTATCTTTATATATACATGTGTTTATTAGGTTTCCACTTAGAATAAAGTTTTTTGTAGTGTTCATTAAGGGTCTTTTTAATTTCTGAGGTGTCATTATTTCACCTTTGTTATCACTGATTCATGATACTATGGACTTTGATTTTCTATTTTTGTTTAAGTTGGCCAAAGGTTTATCAATTTTGTTGAATTTTTCGAAAAACCAACTTTTAGGTTCACTGATATTTTAGATCATAAGGTATATATTCTATCCACAAACATGTATTCATAATTTTTAGATACACATCTGGTAGCATAATACTGTCTCCTGGTCTAAAACCTTGAGGGAAGGACCCAGGTCTTATATGAATTTTTTTTTTATTATTCACATCACCTATCATAGTCCTTCACTCATAGTCAGAACCCCAAAATTGTCTAATTGTGGGAGGCTGGGAAGATGGTGGCAGAGATGGTCCCGTAGCCCATCTCTCCCCGGTCAGCAGGTGAGAGGGTGGGAGCTCTGGATCTTTCCCCATGTGAACTATAGGAGTGGATGGACAGCTGGTGATGCACAGCATTTGGGAGGATTGGCTTGTTTGAAATATAGTTCTTGACCAGGGAAACTGTTGCAAACCATTTCCACCTGCTCAGCGGAGGGGCAGCCAACCCCTCCCACAGGGAGGACAGCAGGTCCCAACCCACAAGCCCTAATTGGAGAAAATTCCGCTGAAGCTTGGATCTCAGAGTTTGACTATCAGAAAGTGGCGCTGCTAGGATCCACGGAGACCCAGGCATCCCTGGCGTGAGCTGAAGGGTCCAGACTCTGCTGGACAGACACATTGGAATGTCCAAAATTGCGAGCGCCTTTTCCCCAGATCATTGAGAGAGAGAGAGAGAGAGAGAGAGAGAGAGTGGGTGACTGGTCGCACTATACTGGGCAGGGACCCTGGTGAAGTCTGAGAGGTGCGGAAAAGACACTTTGAGCTGTGGAAGTTGGCACAGAGGGCCCCCGAGCACTTCACCTGGAGAAAATCGGCAGTTCAGGGTCCCAACAACAGCCCCACTGGAGCCCACTCCCCTCCAGCCATGGTGGACTTTGTGAGCTGTGGCCATAGCAACCATCGCCGCTGCTGCTGTGAGTCGTGGTGCAGCCCGGGAAGCCGCTGCTGCCATGAGTCATGGTGCTGCCACTCCGTGAATTGCAGCACCACCGCCACTGCGGCCCCCAAGATCCGTAGCCACCGCGAGCCCATCCCCCCCACCCCCGGCAGTCACAAGGAGCCCCGCTCCCACAGCCCTGCTGCGGGCTCCCCTCTCACACCTGATCATTGTTGCTGGACTGGGAGAGAGTGGGAGGGCAGAGTGGAGAGTTTCTGGCAACCCATGCACCAAGGTTGGAGGTCGAGATTTGGAGGTAGGATGTGAGTGGGGTTTGGAGCTGAGCACCCAAAATAAATCTCATTTTCCAATGCAAACCAGCGGAGAAACTCCAAAAATGGCGACTGGCAAGTTAGTGTGGTTTCCATAGAATCATTATAATTGGTGAATCACTTATAAGCCTGAGAACCACTCACAGAGCCATTGGATGTTCACAAAGTATATTGCATTATAAATTAATTCCCCTTAAGTTGACAACAGCAGCATACACAAGGACCTTTATTTCCATATACATATAAGAACAATATTTTTGAGATTTTTTTTTTTTTTTGGACTATCCTTTTCTTGGAGGCACCATCAATAAATAATTCTTTATCTCACTCTCTTTTCTTAGGCTATTTTTATTACCTCCTATTCTCAACTGAAAATTTCTTCTTCCTCTCCTGTGTTAATTTCTTTGTTCTTTCTCCCCCTCCTATCCTTCCCTTCTTATAGCTTCTAAGAGTGCTTATATCATATTTCTTAGAGGTTTTTCTTCTTCTCTATTCTCAAGTATTTTACAAGAAACATTTTTATTGTAGAATTCTTTTTTTTTTCTTTTCTTCTTAGCTGTTGTTCTGTGATTGGCTATTTGTTATGTTTTGTTTGTATGTTGATGTTTCTGACTGTGGGCGCATCTGTGGGCTTAGATGTCTGGTAGCCCTTCTACGAGTGTATTAGCCCATTTGCTCTCAATGTGATTGGTGTTATAAATGTTTTCCTTGCCACCTTGATACTAAAGTTCACCCCCTGCCCCGGATTGGAAGTCTAGAACTCCAACTCATCCACAATCCAGACTGATGGCATTTACAATTGTACTGGAACTCTTGAACTGTACAGGCTGCAGTCACCACACCAGTACCTAGGTGGAGGGCTGGTCAACCACAACTGTAGAAGTTTCCAGTCCAATTTCACTGTCCTGCTCATATAGCTAAAAACTGAAAAACAAACATGGGGTGGAAC